>CM060667.1:37926810-37964310 GCA_030686955.1 Odontamblyopus rebecca | reverse complement strand
ACAGATATAAGCCATTATTTATATGATGAACTTGAGGAAAGCAGTGTGGAAAAGATGAGCAGCTGCATCCATATTCATCACGGTCACACACGAGGCCACATTAAGCCGGATAAAAGCATCTGGGACAAGAGTGCAAAACAAAAAAGAACTATTTTCACTTGAAACAACACTCCACCTTTCATTCTAATGTAAATGAATTAAACAGGTTTGGCTGTTGTGGGAATATATCTTAGTTTTATGCTAATGCACAGTTGCTATGAGCTTGCCGACTATTTTAGAAAACACAAAGGTAATTTAATCAGATACGGCCGAGGTGACATGGATTTGAAAATGTAATATAATTCCCCAAACTGGCTGACATTTCGGATAGATTTTAGATTTTGGACGGAGCCGTCTGACCCCAGTGGAGGCGAACACTCACAAGAACTGAATATATAACATAGGAGCGCGGGAATATCTTATTCTAGAACCATTTTCAACCTCATTTTCTCAGCTATCGGCCACGTCACAAATCCTAAACATTTTCTGTGCTGATTATTGTGACAAGAAACATCACGATTTAGGAAACATTTACAATTACTGCCTTCATTTTCTTTAAAGAGACTAAATGATGCTGTTTTCTGGTGTTTCCTCATCAAAAACACACCTGGAGTTGTGTTTCGTTTCATTCACACACGTTTAACACACAAACTCTGCATATTTAGGCTGAGTTCTTCTCTCAAACAGGAAACACTCTGGTTCTGGTGCTCCACTGTGTTTTTAAACTCCATACACCTTCACTAGAATTATTTCGATGATCTCAGCCCTGGAATTGCCGATCTCGACTGAGCAAAAGGTAAAAGGAGCTCTTAACTTGAAAACTACCACTTCGTTCAACATTATAACATGTTTTAAAACTCACAAGAGTCACTTTTGTGTAATACCGGACCTTTAATTCCCACACCGTCCTTCTGTACATGAGCAGCTTTATGAAATCAAACTTTCTGGATAATACAGTAAAGATTATGTGATAAAGACACAAGTAGAATGACCCAATGTTAATCAGTGATTCTTTTTTTAATCTGCACAATTAGGCTGAGAACTGAACAATCATAATCATCAGTTCAGTACTTGACATCCGTATGAGCCCAGCACAGCTCACTCCAGCAGAAGGATTATGAGACTTTTCTCTGTTCCTGTGGTAACGAGGTTCACGGCGCTCGTTACCACCCGAGTGTCACAGAGGAGGCAGAGATACTGGGCCCTGCTGCTGCCTTCAGAGGAAACCCGGCCCTGAGCTCCTCTCACTTGTACTGGTGAGAAAAAAGGACAAATGTGGGAGTAACACATGAGCAAATGAGGAGGAAAAACTGTAGTAGCAATAAACACGCAAAATCCAAATACTTATAAACAGCGGGAGAAGATGGACGGTGATAATATAATAATACTGTGTTAATCTAGTACAGTCTTTCTCAATCTGTGGTACATGTTCAGCTGGTGCTTTGACAGCTCTTCAGTTTGTGTGTGTCATTTAGAGTTTGTTTTATCCTCGTTTTGTCTGTGTGATAATCTCTTGTTTGGAACTACAGTGGAAATGATGTAATCCACGTTTAGACCTGGTTTACCACGAGATTAGACCTGGAATAGTCCGACTACACACTTCATTTAGGTTTGGTGGCACTCAGAGAGCCACATCGTTTTGAAGGGGTATGTGGTGGTGCTTTTCTCTGGTAAAGTTTGAGAGTCACGGTGAAGCTTTATTATTACTGTATTATAGCTGAAAATGTTATTCCAGTTTAAATAATCTTATTACCCAACTACCTCTAAATGTGTCTGATACAAGCTGATGTTTGTGTGATGCATGTTTCCAGACAGCACAACTTTAACAAACAGCAGGGGGCAGCAGAGAGTAGTTTTGCTTTTATATTAAAGGTGCACTGTGTAACTTTTCTGATGGGAGGGCGTAAGACATATGTGGAGATATTATTATTTTATATTATATTATAATATTATTATCACAGTACAGCATGAATATATCAGGCAAGCATTTAATCTCAGGTATTTCGGAAAAATAGCCTGAAAGACCTGCATTCTTACTGTGATCAAGGTTAAGGGTCAAATATCTCCACAGATCTGACCTGTAACCTGTCTCTTTATAACATTCAAGGCAAAGCAACAACGTCTCTATGGAAACAAGACAGAAACCATTATCATCCAAGCGAACTCTACTCACACAAACACGTTTAATCCGTCGATAATAAAGCCTGTATCTGGGACTTCTTCAGTAGTTCTACTCGAGTAATATTCTGAAGTAGTGAAAAGTATTTGAAAATCCCAAATCTCTAATAGGACAGAGCGAGAAACGCCTGTGTGCCGTAATCCCTTCAGCGGGAGCAGAACTGTGGAGCTTGTCTGACTTGTACAACTGATAAAAAAGTACCTCTTCTCTTGCCAACCGCGAGCCCAACAAAAGCCGCTGTGCTTTTTAAGAACTGAGTGAATGTTCCTTCTTTCAAAGTTACGGCGCTCGGGGAGGCTGCCAGCAAAACTTTGGCCACTTAAAAGAGACTTGATCAAGAAATAATTAGTGACAAAAAGGAACTGACGGATGAAAATGGAAAATGAAAGACCGACTTCTGGGTGTAGCTGCGGTGTAGCTGCTGCATACTTAAAAGGTGCACTCTGGTGTGCAACTTTTCTGTCTGAAGTTTTGCCATTTGCTTGTCTCCATGGAGATGTTATTGCTCTGAATGTTACAAAGTAGAGCATTAAATATGTCTATCCACGTGTTTACTGAACTGCAGGTGTTTTTATTGCTCGTAAACCTGGATTCTCCAGATAGATTAGTTTAATATTGTGTTATTACACTTTTGTTATTATATTGTGAGCTAATTTCCCTTGTGGACAAATAAAGTCTACTGTGGAACATTATTAAGTGACGACATCTCCATGGCAACGTGACAACATCTCCACGGAGACAGGTAGTTGGCATAGTTACAAGCAAGTTACCCCATGGGAGAGTTATTATTAGAAGAGGAACGACTGTCTCCTCTTATGGCTTTTTTTAATCGCTTCCAGCTTTTTAATATCAGTCATTTATCAATTTCCACGAGCCAAAAACCACAGCGAAAATTCTCACTTTTCCAAGACAACACAACACTGGATGCGTCCGATTTCACTGTCAATAACAGCACGACGGCAGACAGTTCAGATCCTAAAGCCGCTCAATCACACGAGGCGCCTGTCTCCTCCGATGCATTTCAATCATTCCTTTCAAAAGAGAAAAGTGAGAAAAATAAGACGCGGAGCCCAATTTCTCACCCCTCACAGTGTTTTAGGAACAGAAGCCTACACATGTTAAATATGCAGACAGCTTCTATTATTGTATTATTGTGTTGTTCAGGGGGAAATGGGGCCATGTAAAGTGACGGCTGTGGTGAAATAAATACAGGAGGCACAGTTCGGGGAGACGGCCTCAGCCTCTGGAGTTTAACCTACATCTGTTTTAATAGACGAGCTAAAGCTGGGGGTTCAGTGGAGACTCGATGTGGAGCTTTAGTTGTGTCGCCGAATCTGACAAGTCCGATCCTCACAACAGTCGTTTCAACTGAAATCAAGCAAACTTAACACGTGTAAACTCGTAAGGTGGGTGGAGTGTCTTGCCCAAAGGAACAACAAACGGCACGAGGCAATTACAGTATAAATGATTCAATAAGTACACGTACACTCTCAAAATATATAGTAAAAGAAGACAAGTCCACAGGGTTATCAAACAGAACACTTTTGTCGTGTTTTATGGACTGTGGGTTCTGTGGCTCGTCTTGGCCCAGCACAGGACTAAGGATGGAAATTAGCCTCTGTATATTTACACGTACATATATTTGATCAAATATATTCCAAAATTATCCTGCAGAAAGCAACATTTTCAAGGATTTAAAATGGACCACAAATGTTCGACCCTCTGCATTTCCGCCATCAGGCTGGAGTCACTTGGATCAAACAGGAACTGAAATCTGCAGTGAGTCTAATTCTTTAAACCTGGAGCAGAGGGACCCGACTCGATCAACTCACACCAACTTTGTAGCTTCACTGGATTAAGGCCAGACTCGGGGTTTAATGACAAAGCTCTTTGATTTTCTCCTAAAACACTGAGGATAGACTGTCTGCTTAAAGGATCTGGGGGAAAAGCTCTCGACCGTGAATAAAGTGGAGCGTGTACAGTTTTGTTCTGCGTTTTGAAGGTCGGATGAGGTGGTTTGAAGTTGTAACTCTGCACCTCCGCTGAAGGTACGTTTTTCATTTAAGAATCTGATTTCTTGCACTGCTATAACAATGTGTGAATTTAAGTTCACTGCATGATTCTGTCTCAAATAGAAGATTGTTTTATGATATGGTCATTTGCAGGCACTAAAACCTATTGAACAACTTTATAAAAAAAACATCAAGGTGTTCACCAAAAAGCCATATTCAACTCATCACTGTGAAATTTTAGAGAAATGCCATCTTTTAATTAAGTATTATTTCATTTTAAAACTTTAAAACAATAATCTCAGTAATCTCAGGATCAGATCTGCCTCCAGGTTCAGGTTCATTTAGACCACATGTGTCAAACATGCGGCCCGGGGGCCAGATCCGGCCCTCCAAGACCTTTAATCTGGCCCTCGGCTGATTTTTCTATTAAAATACTTAAAATTTTCAGATTTTTCTGTTAATTTTCTGCACCGTTTAGCATAGCAGCGTCTCCGGCGTTTCTGTACGTTGCGACTCCCACCAGAGCAGCACAAATGAAGACTTTCCTCTTTCCAAACGCTCTTAAAGGACGATCGTTTTGACTGTCGACCGTGACCCTCATCAGCAAAATGTCAAAAAATGAGAAAAGCAGATGCTGAGTTCAGGATTTCCCAAGAAAAATAGTCTAATTCTTATTTGTTGACAGAGGTGAATGGGAAATCTGTGCTCAGTGTGTTTGGAACAAGTGGCGTTGCTCGAGGAATATAATCTTAAACACCACTACGAGATAGGGCTGGGCGGTATACCGTATGAACCGGTATACCGGTAATTTTTATTTTTATGATATGAATTTCTTATTTACCGCCATACCGTGTGTGCGCGCATATGTCGGCAACACAGAGCGGCGGAACGCGACAGCGGTAGATTGAGCGGGGCTGTTTTTCAGTGTTACACCAAACAAGCCAACAAGCCAGGTAAGGATAGCGAGTTGAGTAGAAAGTAAAATCTGCATCTTCTCCCCAATCTCTGCGTAACGTTGGCACTGCAGCACAAAACACTACACACTACACTACGTCCCTGGTAGGCGCGTTTGCTCAAGGGACCGTCTGTGTAGTGTTAGGCGCGTTTGCTCAAGGGACCGTCTGTGTAGTGTTAGGCGCGTTTGCTCAAGGGACCGTCTGTGTAGTGTTAGGCGCGTTTGCTAAAGGGACCGACTGTGTAGTGTTGTGTGGGTGCGCGGAGCCGCATCGAGCGAGACGTTGGAATGATATTACCAACTCTATCACACTCCACTTGGCCAAAGACAAAAATACCGTTAAATACCGTGATACCGTGATAATTTAAAAAAATACCGTGATAACAATTTTTGGTCATACCGCCCAGCTCTACTACGAGACACGGAGAAAAATACGATAACTTGAAGAGAGAACTGAGTTTTCTGATCCGGCCCTTTTGGGATCAAAGTAGGTTGCATACGGCCCCCGGACCAAAATGAGTTTGACACCCCTGGTTTAGACGAACAGCCACAAAACACCATTTCTGTTCAGGGCTGCATGAGCTGGAACTGTCTCCAACATCTACACCAGAGAGTTCCACCCTCAAGGTGTTCAAAAAAGAGCTCAAAAATGGATCAAAATCAGTCAAACGCTCGACACAGGTGAGGTTTAATGTGTGCAGTATGTTGTAGATTGTTTCTTGTCAATTCTAAATGGTTTATGTTTGTCTTTTGTCTGTAAATGTCTGAGGACGACGGATGGAAAGAAGCTTCTGGCTAAATCCGGCAAATTTACACAATGTCATGAATTTGTACAAAGTGTTCATTAATGCGCATTGTCCTCATGAAATAAAATTAATCAAATAAATAAATTATTTGCTGCCGTCGTGTCAGTAGATGCAATAACATCACCTGATTCAGATTTTTTTAACCTACCTTAAAGTTTAGACGACTGACTTCAAGCACATCTTTCCTTTAAAGTTAAGTCTGTTCTGTTTGGGTGAAATCCATTTTAGTATCAACACTTCTCCACTATATTAAACGTACAGTGACACATCTCTCGCCTAATTCCATGGAAGTTAAAACCATCCTACAGAACAATTTCCATGAAGTTTGACAGGTTTTATGCCGCACTGTGGAAGATTAGAGCCAAAGGGACATTTCCATGGACACGAGCAGCATGAGCCCCTCCCCCAGGCCAAAGAAGAGTCAGGTTTAAGGAGATGCAAGTCCACAGTTTTTCAGTTCAGTGCACAAACACAAACAAAATGAAAAGCTAAAAAGTACACACTCTGGCCTTAAGTAATAATTTACAAAGAAAAACGCGTAATATTCACTGTAAATTCTGCTTTATCCTATGTCCAATGACTTCATGTCTTGAGCGTAATTGTTCTAAAGGACATTTTCCTTTCACGTTCTCTTTGCAGTACTTCATAAGATAAATGTACCAGCAACAGGCAGTGGAGAATTTCAGGACTTTGACACCAGATCTACTGATGGCACTGCCCAAAAATCCTCCTTGTTTCCACAAACAAAGCTGAGGTCTGAGCTGGAGTCCAGTGATTTCATGTCTTGAGTGTAATTGTCCCAACTTATATCCAGCAACATTTTTTTTTATTTTCCCCATAATTCTCTTTGCAAAGTGTATTGGCAACTGGTAGTAGATCATTCCACATTGAGTTATAGCCTTTGACAATAAACTCACTGATGGCTCTACCCAAAACTCCTCCTCGCATCCACCACCAAAGGCGACGTTTGTGTCTGGCTGTAAAGACGACCGAGCATCAATCTGCATCACATCAATGTCAAAAGAGTGATTGCTAAAAACCCCTGCTGCCCGCCGGCTCCCCCGAAGCCCAACGCAGCGCAGTGACAGATCTCATTTCCTCTCGCACAAATGGGAAGTCCCAAAAGGAGATGAGGCCAGAGCTCCGAGCCAATCTGAGTAAACAAACCGACTCAGCGTTTTCAATCATTCAGGACAAACCCAAGTCGCACAGTAAGAAGGATCCAAGCAGTTTGGAACTAATTAAAATCACTGAGAGAATTCCAGTCGACTAATCCTCTCCCTGCTGCAGCCGTGAAGTGGGACCGAGGAAAACGCTCTCAAAATCTTCATTCAAAAAGACAGGATTTTGGAGGAGAGGTTCGATTTGTTTCGCTCAGTTTCGGTGGTTTTCAAAGCTGCACTGCGCTACTTTCCTGCCGGAGGCTCCGTGTCCTTGTTGTCTCCATGGAGATGTCATTATTTTGCCTGGAATGTTCCGTGGTACGGCATTAAACACATGTATCCAGCATTTAGTCATCACGGGTGTTTCTGGTGCTCAAAACTACAGTAATTCCTTCTGGGAATAGGGGCGACTCTCCATAGATCTGAATAGTAATGTAGTAGTGGTGTAACCTGCTTCTATACTGTGGAATATTTTTGACAAAGCAATAACATTTCCACGGAGACCAATACATACTGATAATTTATTCTTCCACATCAGAAGTTCAGTGTTGTGATAATAAACAAACTGCAGTTATTTGGTCTTTAGAAAATATAGGGTTTTAATATGAAAAAAAACATCTAGATTCTGATGCAAGTTTCCTCCGCTGTTCTTAAACTTTTACTCACAGCTGCTCGTCCCGAAGAGCTGCTCTCCAAAACTTTAAAAACACAGGATTTTTTGGAGGAAAAGCTTCAATGTGCTTCGCTCAACACCAGATAAAGACGGATGGTTCTGCACAAGAATCAGGAACGTCTCCTTTTTAATCTCCGTTTTTTTCAAAGTGTCTCTTCAGCAAATCAATTGTTTTTCATTTACAGCAGCAGGAAGTCATTTTGAGAGGAAAGAGAAAAACACAAGAGGTAAAACGTCTTCCTTTTATATCAGATTTCTTGTTTTTAAAGAGGTCCTGTATTGTGCTAAATTGACTCTGGTGATGTTAAAATGTTGTTACCTCCGCAAAAACAGACCTGGAGTTGTGTTTTGTTTCATTCACACACGTTTGACGAACATTTTACAATTAGTCTGTTTTTTCCTAAGCTCAAAGTGCACTGTTCCAACTTGTGATGGCACAAAGTGGTAGTTTTCATGTTAACAGCTACTTTTTACCTTTAGCTCAGGAGACATTGGCAATTCTCGGTCTGAAATGATCCACATCGTTCTAGTGAAGATGTACGACGTTTAAAAACACAGTGGAGCACTTCCTGTATTACCTCATGACATCACAAGGTGGAGAGAGTTTTTTGTTTCTGTAGAACTCAGCCTAAACATGTGTGAAGGAGACAAAACACAACTCCAGCCACAGGTTTTTGATGATGAAACAGCATCAGAAAATAGCATAATACAGGTCCTTTACACGTATCTGCTCAAGTGCACATAGTTTCAGCACTGGTCTATGCATCGATTAGTATTTGCCTGGGTGTCCTCCTTCTTTATTTATTCATTTTTACAATCCAGTATCCCAAGTTAAGCTGTAAACATCCAATTTGCAATTCACTCCTTTCCTCATGTACTGTATATCCAGCAGTAAAAGTTATAGGGACATAAACACCACGGACGCCGAGCTAACTACAAATAACACCAATAAACTTTAAGACACGTTTATCCTCTGCCTTAAAACCAGTATTTGAGCACAGAAAGTAACAGTGCCTCTCCTCAGGGGCTGTGCTGCAGTGGCTGGAGATGTGAGGCTGTGTTAGACGAGTTTATGCCGGGGGAGCAGAGTTAAAGAGGATCCTCACACCCCGGGTAACGAGCAGAGTGAATGTGGAGGGAGGAGGTGTAATCTGGAGCCAGGCCCAGGGCAGCTCTGTGCACTGGAGAGAGCAGGAGACAGGACACAACCGGATTACAGCTCACCGCCGCTATTTATTATTAAGAGCCCCTCGGACCCCAGATCCAGCTCTCAGTACGTTTCTCAGCTCGAGGAAATCGTCTGGTGTCAAATCAAGGCCACGACGAACGAAGTGTAATGAAGGAGAATCAATATAGAAACAAAGAACGGTTTTACAGATTGAGTTAAAGGGTCTGAATTACACTGTTTTATGATCTGTGTTCTGTAATGTTTCCTCGTCACAAACGGACCTGGAGTCGTGTTTCATTTACACATGTTTAACACACAAACTGCAGGTTCAGGGTGAGTTTTTCTCTCAAACCGATTCCACCTTGTGATGTCATGTGGTAATAGAATTGCTCCACCGTGTTTTTAAGCTCGATACATTCAGATCTGAAATTGCCAATTGCTACTGAACTAAAAATAAAAGGAGCTGTTCACTTGAAAACTACTTCTACTACTACGCTTCATGACATCACAAGGTGGAACGGAGCATTCTGAGGTGTGGAGATGTAGACAGAGTAATAATACAGCGCTACTCAAACATGTGTGAATGAAACTAAACACAACTCCAGGTCTGTTTTGGAGGAGGTAACGACGTTCTAACTCAGCTAAAAGCTCATTTTACATAATAAAGGGCTTAAGGTAATATTCAAAAATAATTAGAGGTTCTACTCAACTTACCCTGAGAAACATGGACAGGAAATTGTAAGTGAAAAGATAACAACAAAGTCGTACATTAAAAACGTAAAGACTAAAAGTACGTAGCAGTTGTGTGATATAAAAGATTGTGCAAACACGGCCACTAGAAACAGCCAAAAGCAAAATGTTGTACTTAGTTTGATTTAGTATTTCGCTGCACAAACTGGTGAAGTGATTCATATAGAAAACGGTTGACCACAGACAGTTTAATACTGGTGCAATGTGCAGCAGAGTTGTTCACAGATGTTGCTTCATCACTTGTGGAGAGCCAATAGAAAAGGACATGATTTGCAGCTCTTTCCATATCCCAGTTTTGCTTTATCACTCACTAAACAGACTCGTGTTGCTAGTTTATGCACTATTAAGTCTGTTTTTGTGCGTTGATGCAGAGGAGGGAGGGAGGGGATCACACAAGGACGTCTGGAATGAAGAATAGTGTTTGTAGAAGACGACGGATCCTTCAGAAAGAGCCAAGGTCCAGCTGTCTGTCTGAACAGTCTGACAGTGTTTTCACAATAGTGATTTATGTTCTGAACACGAGGAGCTTCGAACTAGAAGAGCTTTTCATCTCTTAAAGGGGTGAGAAAAAAGATCAACCCAGTGATATCACAATACTACTTTGCATAATAAGGCTTTTTAAAATCACATTTTAGATTTACTGTTCTCATGATTAAAAAATGATTATACTTCTTACCATTTTGTGCTTGTAAAGTTGTACTTGACATATTAATAGAAGTAACTACTGACAAATCACAATATATGGAGTTTAAGAAGCAGGATATATATGGTATTGTGACGTGCAAATCTGCAGGTCTCATGATGACAGGACCAGTGGAGGAGACTCGGCACAATAATGACTCGATAATTCAGTAGAAGAACCTGGAACAATGTGTTTTGGGACTTTATCGTGTTCAGTTCCTTTGCAAAAGTGATTTTTGTTATTCCTGTTGTAATAAGTTTAGATTTGAGCTGTAGAGGGTTGAATAAGTAACTGCTATGGCTCATTTGGTGTATTCTGTTATTCATCTGTTACAGCTCAGGTCTTTTAATGATGCAGATGATTTAAAAATAGTTTCCTGGATTCTTTTGCTTTACTGTTGCCGTTTCAATATTAACGCTTATTGCAATATTTCTCTGCAGAAACACATCATGGTTTGAAATGTGTTATGGTGACAGACCTGTAATGGATGCTCTTTATAACTGCAATTTAATACCAAATGGATGGATGGCAGTGCTTATCTCGAGGCCAAAAGAGAGAAACTTTTACCCAAAGTACAAGCACAGTCTTGTAATCCATCACCACAAGTGAAAAACCGTATTTTAATTAAAGTAATTTATTATCACCTAAAAACAAAGCCAAAGTCCGCCTCATTCTCTCTCAGGCCAACACGGAGACACTGAGATCTGCTTTTAGCACCAGTCATATTCTAATGCTGCTTCTGCTCTTTCCAAAAGAGGATTTCAGGTTTACAGCAAACAGAAAAGGAGCAGAGGGCAGGGCCACATCACACCCGCTTTAAAATCACTGCACCGCCTCTGCGTTTATAGGTGCACAGAACTACATCCTCCTCTATGCTTTTCTGGATGTCTCATATTCCTTTATGTTCTTTATTTCCACGTAAACCAGGCTCCAAGACTGAACTGAGCAGAGTTACTTTTCTCTCCACATATGAGACATTATTGAACAAGAAAAACAACGACTTGCAGCATTTTTCATAAAGTTCTATTTGCCTTATTGAACGCCACTGTAAAAACAAGTTTATCTCTTGCCAGTTCTGGTTTAATTGGACCTAATCGAGCGTTTACAACTGGAATTGACAGAGTTGCATAACATATTATTGGCTTTATGCAGGAGCCTCTCAGTCAGTGGTGCACGGTGCCTCCTGAGGGTCCATCGAATGCATTTCTCCATGGAGGTGGATATTACTTTGTCTGTAATGTTTTACAGTGTGATATTAAACCTTTTATCTTCATGGAGACTAAACCGGACCAAGTTACAGGTCAGATCTGTGGAGAGACAACACTGCTCACAGTCAGAATAACTGTTTTATCTCATTTTTAAATGTATTTTACTTGTTTATTTCATTAATAGTATAAAAATACATTAACAGTGTCACAATATCAAACATACAAGAAATTAATGAAAAAGCAGAAAGAAGAAGAATCTTATGTTGTTTTTTTTGCAATTGCAAACAGAAATCTTCCCTTTTATGCACAACTCAGTTTTCTTTCTTTCTTTCATACACACTGCACTGAATTTAATGTGTTTTACGATTCCATAACTGAACTCCTTTCACAGAAAAGCTTCACTCCATAATCTTGGTTCTGAATCTGGGTTTTATATATAAAAGCATCTAGAATTAAATAAATGTGAGGAAGAGCTGCTTAATGTCACACTGTGGAACATTCCAGGCAGAGCAATGACATATTTACAGAAACAAGCAGGTGATGAACCCAGAACCAAACAGTTAAACACTGGGCACATTCAACAATGAAGAAAAATGTACCCAGAAATAAAATGGAAGATTTTAAATTCAAGGTGAAATAGCTGAGATCATAAAGGAGACACTGCGCTAACCTTGGCTAAAGTTGTAGTTTTCTGACAGGGGCACATGCAGATGATGGACACAGAAGAGCAGTGACATGTGTCCGTCTTTCACACAGGGAACAACAGGAGGACATACGGCACCAGCACCGGCTCAATTTACACAGAGCAAAATGTCACCAAGGAGCAAAGTTAGAGCAAAATGTGCAAAATGCAGCTGTTTTCTAGACAATTTTCACATTTTATTCCACAAAATTTACAGAAGAAATACTTAATATAATTTAGTGTTTCATTCACTCTTGTGAGGTTTGAGACATTTGTAATGTTACATCAGAAACATAACTGGAGCTGTGTTTCGTTTCATTCACTCGTGTCTGAGTAATCCTGGATTATTCGTCTGTCTCCAAAGCACAAAATGCTCTGTTCCACCTGTCAGGAAGTGGGAGTTTTCATGTTAGCAGCGACTTTTACATTTTCTTCAGTAGAGATTGGCAGCTCTATGTTGCATTTATTAAATTATAGGTGTTTGAAAAATACCTGGAAAAACAGACATTCTGGCTGTGAGAAGGGCTCGCCTCTCCACAGATCTGACTCGTAACTTTGTCTGCTTTGGTCTTCATGAAGATAGAAAAGTTTAACACCGAACTGCCAACATCTCCATGAACATCTCCACCAGGAAAACTACTTAATGCACGTTTAAAGTTGCATTAAAAACATTGGATGTTGGATGTATTTTCTGATGTTATTTAGCGCAAACTGAAAAATACAAGTTGAATAAATGAGTGTCGACTATTTGTGATGCATTCAACTTTTAAACAAGGCAGTGGATTAAGTCAACTGTCTGTTGACGCCTGCAGTGATGAAGGTTTTAAAACGTTATATTTCACAGGCAGAAATAACTCCTGGTTTTTACTGACCGTCTGGATCTGGGCTTTCAGACCATTTTATTGGTGAGACGTGTGGACTTAAATTGAGCTGTTCCAGAAGGTGGTTCTTATCAAAGATGAGGGTGAATTATGGTGAGTCGGTCATTTAGAGTTGAGGAGCTGAAAAGTGCTAAGATGTGACTGAAATGTTAAAGTGAAAAAATGTATGTGTTTGGGTAAAAAGACGGACAAGCTTAAGGTGGAGAGAAGAAAAGTACAACCAGTAAATCTCATTTTAATGTGGACGTCACGACTCAACAAATCAACTTTTATTGTTCCGGTTAATGGGAAGATTAACGCCACAGTCAGACCAATGCTTACTGTAAGAGCCCATGGAGTTCCACCGTATGTTTTACAAATAAAACACTAACTGAGAAAAAAAGAAAACTCAAGGGAGATCATTTTAAATACTGCCATATTGTTAAACATTTAAAACCCACTAGATTCAAAGCTTTATATGTACAGGAAAGAAACACCTTTCCCTGTACAATCAAACACACAACAGGCAAATAGAAAAATGTGCAAAAGTCAGTGATAATGCAAGTTATTAATGTGCAAAATATTGTTCATGTGCAAAAAAGGGTCACTCAATGTCCAGAATCTGTTCAGAAGCACTGATTGAAAATAAAAACAGCATCAAGATGAGCCGTCTCCAAGTCACTAAACGCCAAAATGACTTTTTTCTACTGATTAACTGTGTAAATGGGTCTAAAATGTCTGGCCATAGTTTTAGTGCATATAACGGCCTCTTTACGATCAACTCTGGCCCAGTACATTTGGATTTTCGGGTTGGACAAACGGCCGCCAATGAGGCAGGTTTATTACGTGACGAGCAGAGCCACTGGTGATTTACGGGCGGCAGGTGAGGAGCCCCTCTCGCCCCTCTCGCCCCTCTCGCCCCTCTCGCCCCTCTCGCCCCTCTCGCCCCTCTCGCCCCTCTCGCCCCTACTGACACCGCTGGTCACTGCAGTGTCCCGCTGTGCTCTGGAGAAAAGGGAAACGTCATGATCCAAGCACAAACGTCCCTCTGTTTCAAAGTCTGGAGCACACAGGTCTGCACCATGTTGGACTGTTACGACTGTCAATCATGGCTCCAGAGCCCGCCCCTCACCCACTCCTGACTTCGTAGGATTTGTTTTTCCAGAAGAACGTTCTCACTTAAGAAAAAGTTTCCTGAATGCCAAAAGTGTCCATAAGAAAACTTTAAGTACAAATGTGTTTCATGAATGAGGCTCTTTATCACCATTCTCCAGTATGTGACCAGCTTCATCAAATCAAACTTTCTGAATAATGTCAGAACCCAACAAATACAAAATGACGAAAATAAAAATATGTCGGTTTGTTTATCAGATTTTTTTGTTTTTTAAGAGCGATTTATGTGGCCCTGGATGAGGGTCTCCACCTACTTGTTTCTGTTTAACTACAAAAGTCCAGAGTGTCGGACACAGCTCATCATGGAGAATGTTCCGAAGTGTATTTTTAACTTCCGTTTCCATGGAATCATGATGGCTGTGCAGAAAGTGATATGGGCAGTGTTTTAATGTGACATAAACAAAAAAAAAGTAATTAATTATTGATTTTGCAACTAATCTCGACATCCTTATTAAGTACTCACAAGGCAGTTCAATAGCTCGGGTCCTATTTACTTAATGGCTCTACAGCCGTTAGTTAAAAGCTTTGCACAGTGTTTACAATGCAATAAATAATGTAACGCCAAGAGATTCAATAGCCACACACACACTACACTGTATTTAGCCAACGTCCGGAGCGTAAATGGGATTGAAAAATGTCCAACCAGCATTTTACTATTACACTCCACAGAAAGAGACATTGGCCTGTGTGCGTGAGTTTTTAGCCCCGTTAGAATGTTTTTACCTCCTCAGAAACATACCTGGATCTGTGTTTTGTCTCATTCACATCAATTTCAGTAATCCTGTCTTAGTCCTGGTTTAGACCTGCTTTAGACCTGGTTTAGACCTGTCTTAGTCCTGGTTTAGACCTGTCTTAGTCCTGGTTTAGACCTGCTTTAGACCTGGCTTAGTCCTGGTTTAGTCCTGGTTTAGACCTGCTTTAGACCTGCTTTAGACCTGCTTTAGACCTGCTTTAGACCTGCTTTAGACCTGCTTTAGACCTGCTTTAGACCTGTCTTAGTCCTGGTTTTAGCCCCGGTGTTAGCTCTGGTTTAGAGGCGTACGGGCGGAGCTGCCGTCCACGTATTAAAAGCACAGAGCAAACAGCACATTTATGTTCCTGAAGTGGCTCTGGCACCACCAGAGTTGCAGTTAGAACATTAGATTTGAAGGCCCGAAGCCAAAGCCGCTTGTTGCTGCAGCAGAGTTTTGCGTTGCTCGGTCAGATTCAGCTCATCTCTTCTTTAAATACAAAGTGATGCTGAATTTCCCAGACACAAATGTGTTTTTGCCGGTGCACTGCTGCCTCTGCTCCACTGACTCCTCCTTCCACTGTGTGACTGACGCCAGCGTCCTGCTGACCAACGTGAACAGGACGTTTGTGTCGCTCTTATTGTTCTGTTTGGGTTTCAGGCAAAGTGGAATTACTGAAATAAAAAGGGTTATAGTCCAAAACGTGAAAACAGGAAAACACCGCTGTGTGATCCATTTATTTTAACAAAGTACCTGTAATCTAATTACCACTCACTGAAACAGTAACTAACGGATACAGTTACTCATAATCTGTATTCTGATTACATAACGCTGGTACATGTGATCTGTTACTCCACAACACTGATTATAACATAGATCAGATAATGGTGTATGGAGCTTTGTTGACACTGTTTCCACTCGATTAGATTAAAAATAAACCACCACAGAACCGCAGAAACATGTGGATTCAGGGAGTGGGACGTCCATGAGGCCAGTAGTTACAGGAGGGAATTTGGAGCCAGGTCCATATTAGGAACAGGAACTTATTTACAGACAAAATAGCAAAATAAAAACACCAGGATTGAGTCAATTGGAAATAGAGTCAAAGGAGCCAGATCTGGCCCTATGAAGACTCAGGATTTGGAAGTGGCTCGTGGCTCATCTCCTGCAGGTCCATTTATAGATACACAGTGTGTGATTTAAGCCCAGCACCGTTCAGTCTCTCACACCTCTGCACTGGCGTCTGTCTCACCATCGAAAAACACTCGCCCAGGTTCAGTTCGAGCCGTGGAGTCAGCACAAACAGGTTTAGGCTGAAAGCCGAGTCCATAAATCACCGCTCGGCCTGACGGTGATCTGGTTTGGGGCTTTTTCTGTGGCACTTGTAGGAAAAGCAATCCGAGGCAAACTCAATCAGACTCGTGGAGTTGGTACGAGGCAGGTCATAAAAGCAGTTATATTCACGACGCAGTGTAAACAACACATCAGGTGGAGATTTTGTTGGTGGTGAAAAATGGGAACTCGTTTCAGATTTGAAGGACGGAACTTGTCTCATATAAGTTGGACAGTGGCATTTTTCTTTGTAGAAGGTGACAACATTTGAGGATAAGGTTTTTTTTTTTTGGAGGAAACGTTTTTTTTGGAGCTGCACAATAAAAAAAAAGCAATACTTGTTCACTGCCTCGTGTACAGCAAGAATTATATATTTTTTTTACGATATTTGAATGTAATTATTTGAATTGTATTGAATGTTATAGCTTTGCCTGGGATATTCCACAGTACAGCATTAAACGTATCTGCCCCCATGGAGACAAGCAGGTGACTCTCAGGTTACAGGTTCAGTTACAGGTCGGGTTTGTGGAGAGGCGACCCCACTCGCTGTAAGAGTCCATGCACTTCTAGGTATGTTTTTAGTAATAAAACATGTAACTGACTAAAGCAGCGACGCTCACACTTTTTCAGCAAGTGAGCTACTTCTAAAATGATCTACTGACTACAAAAATGCAAATTATTTATTTCTTTATGAATCTGCTGAGAGTCGGTCATGGTGGAACGGTGCTCGGCCTTAATGACTTCATGGAGGAAAAGCCTGACTCCCACAAACAAGTTTTTATTTCATCTCCATTTTCTCTGATAAATGTTAATTTAAGATTAAAATAAGCCAAGCAGAGCATACGGCCCTGAAACACTCTGGGCCCCTTTGGGGTCCTCCCCACAGTTTGTGAAACTCTTCTTTAAGGAAACTTCCACTGGCTCCGAGTGAAGGAGGTGGAAGTTTCCTTCTCTGGTTTTACACTGGTGCATTTACCACAGGCCGTGTGACAAATACAGATTTATGTGTTTATGTGTTTATGTGTTTATATGTGCTGTACACCTGCTCTGTGCTGTGCACCTGCTCTGTGCTGTACACCTGCTCTGTGCTGTAGCTCTGTGCTGTACACCTGCTCTGTGCTGTACACCTGCTCAGCCTCTGTGCTCAGCAGAACAGTATCACAGAATCTACAGATACAAAGAAGCATAATTTATATGTTCAGTGTATTTGTAATTATTCTATAACTTTACGCAATTTAAAGAGAAAAATAATATGAAGAGAAGTGGAGGCTGCGGGATGAGGATGTTTCCCAGTGTATCTGATGCTAAGTGACATGGAGCCTGTTGGTGGTGCAAACAGGGGGCACCAACAGGGGGCACCGCGGCTTTGTAAAGCCCTCGTCAACATGAAAGGCAGAATTTACTGGGGTCAGGAGTTCAAGGGGATGAGGGGAAAGGAAGAGATAGAGGGAGAGTGTGGGAATTAGAAAATGAAAAAGGTTCTGGTAGTTCCTTCTGTGCAGCTTATCTCAGTATGTTGTAAAATGTGTGGAGTCTATAACAGAACAGAGATTTAGAAGTAAAACCTTTTATCAGAATGACAAAGATATTTCACTGTTTTCTGACATACTATATGTTAAAATGTTATATTTACATACTTCTCTCAAACAGAAAACGCTCTGTCCCCCTTTGTGATGTCATGTGGTAATACAGGAGGTGCTCCACTGTGTTTTTAAACTCCACACACCTTCACTAGAATCATTTGGATAATTTCAGCCCAAGAATTTCCCATCTTTGCTGAAGTAAAGTTAAAAGGCAGATGCCAATTTGAAAACTACCACTTCATTATAACATGAATTAAAGCCTCATAAGGGTCAATTTTATGCACCAACTAAGAAAAACTCATTAATTAGCCATTTGTTCATTGTGAATTAAGCCTTTTTGATGCTTTGTTAAGGCTAAATAAGATGTAGTTATCGTAAAGAAGAATCTAGAGAAAGAGGAGCTGAAGTGTAAAATACAATGTGACTAAAGGGAACAAGACACAGAACAAAATATTGACTAAATATTCAATTGTAGAATCTCAAATTCAGGTATTGTTGCCAGGACTTCAAGGAAATTGTCCAAAATCCATAGAACTAGGTCAGCCAGAGGGCACAGAAGCACTGCAACAAACACAGACTCTCCTACAGCATGAACTTGAGTGAAGCATCTGGTGCATTTCAGCAAAGCACAATAATCTAACCATGCAGAAAAACAGAAAGAATCGAAAGCATCTGTTTGCAAACTTGGGATTGCTTCAGAAATGTCAGAAAAGAGCAGTTTATTTGAGCAAAACATTTCCATATTCAGACAAAGAGGAAAAAATGCCAAGTCACAGGCTAATTCTGAGAGAGCAGCTGCTCGTCCTCACCTGCAGAGCACCACACAGACTTTTACGGCCAATCGAAAACGCCATAGGGCCACTTCATATTACTGCCATTCTAATTCCACAGTCTGCCTGCTCCTCCAGCCAAAACCACAGCACAGAACTTCACAAAGATCCAGGGTTTGGAGTTGTATCTTGTCTCTTGATTGACAGGTGGATTAACCAATCAGAGAGCTGCTTTTTCTCAAACATAAACTGAAATTTCACCTTCACGAGGGCCCATACGTCGCCATGTTCTGTGTGTTATAATGTTTCCTCATCAAAAACAGAGCTGGACTTGCGTTTTGCTTCATTCACACACGTTTAACACACAAACACTTCATATTTAAGCCTGGCAAAGAAGTGTCCCATTGTGTTTTTAAACTCCACACACCTTCATAGAATAATGCAGATCATTTTAGACCTGGAATCTCTCCTGAACTAAAAGGAGCTGTTAACTTAACTGCTTCATGACATCACAAGCTGGAACAGAGAATCCTGAGCCTCGGAGATGCAGACAGACTAATAATGAAGGAAAATGCAAATGTGTGTGAAACAAACACGACTCCAGGTGTTTCTGATGAGGTAACAACATGTGTATATTATAAGATAACACAGAAGACTGTGTTATATAATATATCTGTGTTATCTGAACTGTCAGTGTTGAAAAGACCCCTGTGTTATGTTGTGTGTACCACAGGGACGTGCAGAGGGGGGCTGCTCTGGTTGCCCTGGCAACTGCCCGTCTGGCCTCCTCGACTGAAGTTGCCCTTCCGAGGGAATTTTTTTAATCGGTCGAAGCACACAGGTTTTCATGTATGAAAATGCCTATACCTAGATTTGAAATTGAAAATAAAATAGTCCCTCATTCACTTACATTAGGGCCCCGCAGTGCGAGTCTGGAGGGAGGAGCTCAGTTCTGTTTACAGCCACAGAGCTGCACACGACACCTGAGCCTGCGCAAAGTAAAAAGAGATTACCCACAAGCCCCGCGGAGAGCCCCGGCCCCGCGGAGAGCCCCGGTCCCGCTGAGAGCCCCAACTATTTACATGTGGCAGATTCAAACATCTCAGTTCATCTTGTGCACCATATTTAGGGCCAATGATTTTCCACTTCAGAAGTTTTGAATTCCGTTTCATTGTGACACATTTGATAATTCTGTTGAGCGTTGGGAAGGTTACTTTAAACTGTATTCCCCACAGATTACAGATTACAGAGCCCAAAATGTAGTTTGTAACGTAATCCATTAAATTACTGAAGTGAGTAACGTAATCTGAATACTTTGGATTACTTGATATTGTCATTGGCTGTTTAAAACTAAATGAATGTAGCAACCACCTCCTGCAAATACTTGTTTAGTTGTAGTCCTGGTTTAGACCTGCTTTAGATCTGCTTTAGATCTGGTTTAGACCTGGTTTAGACCTGGTGTTAGTTCTGGTTTAGAGGCACAGGAGGACACGCGGTCCACACAGTCCACACAAGACACGATCCACGCCGTACAGGAGGAGAGGCGGTGAGCGCCGTACAGGAGGAGAGGCGGTGAGCTCCGTACAGGAGGAGATGTGGTGAGCGCCGTACAGGAGGAGCGTGAGGCACACTAGATTTATACTTGGCCGCAGTGCTTTATGGGAAGGTTTTCGGACCATGAGTGAGGAAGACGTGTTCAACACATAATTCTGCCACTGGACACTGTGTCACGCACCCATGTGGATAATTTGGTTTCATGTATCATGTATCTAGACTGCGCCATCTATTGGGAAACGCCAGAATTGCAGGGAAAATAAAATGTGTAAGTTTTATCACAGTTCATTCAAGTTTGGCGGGCGGTGCGGTGCTTTTTCTCATGTCAGAGCAACTGCCCCTCAAAATTCCTGTGCACGTCCCTGGTGTACAACAATGTCTATTCTGTAATATAGCGTGAAGTAATGTAATATTGTGTTGCTCTTTAAGTGAAATCAAGCATTGAAAGCACTTTTCTTTCTACTTTTACATCATCATTGCTCTATCGAAGGCTCACACATGGGGAAAAAGCAGTGCATGTGTTGGCCAGTGTTGGGAGGGGATAACAGCTCTAGTTTGGGGTCAGTTATGAGGTGCTCCGTGGCTCTGGGCTCGTCTGGAACAGGTTTATGGGGCTTTGGCTGCTCGTTTCTGGGCAGGACTTCAATCAAACCGTCCCCCCACAGAGGCCCTATCTCTCCTGGGCCAAATACGGCACAGGGAGGACACGGCCCAGTCTGTCACGGGGCTGCAGCCGGAGTCCAGGGGATCAGTGGAGGGGAAAAGACTGGCCACATGTTTCAGGGAGATGGGCCTAAAAACGTATCACCATTTTCTTCCTCACTGATCAGTCAAAACAGTTTGTCTTGTGAATAAAAATGCATTCATGGCTCATGCCGACTTTTTAGAAGTAAACACAGACAATAAAAGATAATAGTGAAACCAAACGATAAAGCAGAATCAGCCCCAAACAAGTATTCTGTACAATATCGTTAAAAAATATGAGCTGAAATAAATAGCAGAATGTCTATAATGAGCCCATAATTCAGATTTCTACTGCTCTAATTTTAACAGATTGCAGAAAAAAATAACCAAAAGTGCCTCACTCTAAACATGGACCCTGCAAAAATATTGTTCCAGCTTCCATATATTAAACGATAAGTCGATATTGTCATTATCCTCACAGGCCTAATGTACAAAAAGGGTAAAAAATAAAAAATGCAACACTTTAGTTCACAATGAGTTTGTATCTATAATGAATCATGGAATTTCTCAAATCTTATTGAATTAAAAAGAACAAAACATTTCCCACTAGTGCAGAGAATGGGACACACGATAAATACTGACGCCCAAAAATATTGATGTATCGATCATATATCGAACAATAAGTCGATACAGTAATGACTGTGACATTATTATGACCTCCAGGTTTTACTCCAAACTGGACGACAGAGGAAGAGTCACATTTTAGCAGTTTTCTCTTTCCCTCTTTGGACTCAGGTGTTCAAATAAAGCTTTATGCACAGATTCTTTAAGCATATTTACGCAGCTGGTCGGACCAAACAAAATATAGTTTCTGGTGGAGATTTAAGACATGAGCTAAAAAGCGCAAACTTTCAGGCATCAGTTCAGTCTCTACAATTGTTTGGTTTGATTTTATATATTTTATAGCGACTTTCCTCCAAAACTTTACATTTTTTTACACATATTATTGGCCTTTTATGTCATAATCATGCTGTATATGACTGTAGGCTGAGACGTGTGGCTGTGGTTTTATGTACTGTACACAGTGTCTGTATATTTGTGTCTTTTTACTATTTCACCATTTTATTCCCTTTGCTCTGAACGAGGGATGCACTTCATTTCATTGCATTTGTTACAATGACAATAATTCTAATTTTAGTCATTGCTCCATGTCAAGAAAAGCTATGAAAAATAATTAACATAAAACATAAAATAATATGAATGTACAGAGGCATGTCATTTCTTTTCAGTTCTTTTTATAATTCTTGTCCTTGGGAGACGTGGAGCAAAGTTACTAACAGTTTCAAGGCCTGTGTCAGTACAGTGAAGATCTGCTCCTGCCATAAATGACTCCACAGCGACAGCCACACTGTCCATGATCACATTACACATTTACTGCAATCACCAACAAGCAATCAATGAAAAACAATTGCAGTTTTCTTCATAATTGTCATAATATTTGAGTTTGCGCTGGAGCCAGTGTAACAGAATGATGAATGGCCCGTCTGCAGTGAGCTGTGACACTGTACCTGACACAGACTCTGCTCTCAGCTCCACAGACCTGCTTTTCCGCTGTCTGATTCTCTAATGGAGTAAGAAACAGGAACACCACCAACTCCTCAGCCTGAGTTTAGAGCAGGAGAAACATGATGTCACCTATTCAATATACTGCAGCGAAACACTAAAATAAGCCCCACATATGCTGAGGAAACCGTGGGGCAGTTTCCAGATAAACAGTGAAATGTGGCTTTTCTGGCCTGGAGGGTCTGTCACCTGCTTCTACTCTTATTCAGTTATATATTACTCTACAGAGATAACAGATGATGCCACAGGGCCAAGTTACCTGTCAGATCTGTGGAGCGGCAAGCCCACACACAGGAAGAAAGTTTTTAAGTCGATAAAAACCCCATGTTGCTGAGTAAATGTAAGATGGAGGTTTGATACGGGACGTTTGAAAGCTACAACATCTCCATGGAGAGAAGGTATAAAGTACAGAAAAATGACACCGTGCACCTTTAAAGTGAGTATTAGAGGATTTGTTTGTTGTTTTTCTCTAGTTTTAGTCCAGTTTAGTGGCAGTTTGTGAGGAGGATAGAAAGAGTTGAAAAGTGCAAAAATACAAGAAGAGTTGAGTTCTAAAAGTGAAGAAATTTACCTATGTCAGCAATACTGACAATTCAATAAAAATGCACAGTTTATTCACAAGGAAGGCATTTTTTACTTGATTTTTTAAACCTTCATTTAAAACATAGTGTAATCATAAGTGTGTAATCAGAGTGTAAGTGT
This sequence comes from Odontamblyopus rebecca, assembly GCA_030686955.1. Classification (NCBI taxonomy): domain Eukaryota; kingdom Metazoa; phylum Chordata; class Actinopteri; order Gobiiformes; family Gobiidae; genus Odontamblyopus; species Odontamblyopus rebecca. The sequence continues at coordinate 37,940,981 of CM060667.1, read as the reverse complement.
TTTTTTGCAAACTAAAGACTTCAACAGGAAGAAAGGGTTATTCATCAAACACATGACACATGACAGCTCAAATATTCCTTAAAACTAGTTTAATACTGAAATTTGCCCAAATGGGTCAATGACGTATAAAGATTTTCAACAGGCAAATTTTCTAACATCAAAAATATTAATTTCTACTGAAATTTTTTTCAAATATTTACAGTGTCAGGTGCATAAATCTATGTTTAACATTTATATTAAGCATTTTTTGTGTGTTTTTTTTATGTACATGAATTGGCTACGACCTTAAAAAATGTCATGTGGTGCGACCAAAAATAACCTTAAAATTGTTTTATTTTCTAAAACATGGTTGAGATTAATTTAAGCTCTGAATAATATGAAGTGTCCAGTATGACAGTCGCCTGCTTGTGTTTAATTAAACTACTGCCCTGTAAAATGCAGAAAATGTAGAAAAATGCCTAAAGAACCATTCACCTAAGTCGACGTTATTATTATTATTATTATTATTATTATTATTATTATTATTATTATTATTATTATTATTATTATTATTATTATCATCATTATTATTATTATTATTATTATTATTATTATTAGTTGCACCACATGACATTTTAACACTTTAAGTACAAAAACTAGTACAAAAGTACAAGTACAAAAAATGCTGAATAACTAATGATTTCTGAAAAAAAAAAAAAGATTTGGTTCCATGGAGGTCAGAGGTGCTACAGAAATGTGCTGAACCATTACAAACCCTTTAGGCGTCATGTCACTGACCCACATTTAACCAATATATTCTGCAATTTAGACGAGTTTTGTCCCTTGTTAACTTTATGGTTGCTAGGGAACAGTTATGGACATGTTATATCTGCGGGCCATGTCCAAACAGGAAACTTCAACATTGAAAAACTAGAAAAAACTCCAGTCCAGTTTTGGTATTGAACTATGTTCTTTTGTGAAATGAAAAGTCTGACCTTGAATTATGGACTTTCCTTCATTCTGCCAAACAAACATGTCCAGGAAATGGAAGATGTACATGTTTACAATAAAGAAATGTTAAAGGTAAAGTGTATATGGCCCAGAAATATACAAGTTTTAAAAGCCCAGATGCTCCCAAGGCCCCTTTTACTTTTAATATAAGAGTGTCAACACAAATGTCCTAATGAAATGTGTGTAAACTCTCCTCAATAGGATATGGGACCAACAGAGCTGCATGAACATAATAAAGAAACAGAGAAACCAGTGCACAAACATAAGAATCAGTAATGAACACGTCGACTCCAACACAAATCTTTAGGTTCACAAGTGAGCAACAAAACCTGGGACTGATGACCTAAAATGAAGCATCAGACAAACATTATTTTGACTTTGATAGATACTGACCACTGCACACTGGAGCGACCAACAAGCTCTCCACATAAGAGGTCAGAGCCAATGGGCCAACAGGTTTGATTCCAGCTCCCATAGATGAATCCTGTTACTGTGTCCATGGGCAAGACACTTAAGCCGCCTCACACCAGTGTGTGAAAGGATATGGGGAGTTTTCCTTAACCCCTGAAGACCTGAAGGCAATTTCAGTACATTTCTCCTTGCTTGGATTTTGTTCTTAATTTTGCTTTTAAAACTGCCCCTTTTACCCCCTAAAGAAGTGTTCTACCTCCTTTAGTTCAGTCCAACGTGTTCTACTGAACACTTCAGTAGAACACGTTGGACCTGTTATTTCACAATCTGCTGCTGTAGTTGTGTCATGAGGCTGTGATAAAAGCTACAGGACCAGAAATAGAGATGAAAAAAAAAAAAAAACAGAAAATAAAATTCACACTCTTTTATACGAAACACACAGCAAACATGTATAAAGAACTTTTTGGACATAAAAAATGCTTAATTTAGGGCCTTAGCTACAAAAATGCAAAATCTCAAGTCTGTAAGTAAATTAAAAATCTCCTTATTGCCCTAAAAACAAAAAAAGTGCAGTGGCTCCATGACTTTCCTGGTCCAGTCCTGGAAACAGCTCCTGTCAGGTCCAGGGCCAGAGCCACAGCACTTCTGCATTTCCAGGTGTTTATTACATTTGGATTTGTTCATTTGGACTGAAATAAACCTTTAAATAAAAATAGAAAGAGATGCACAATTACACACACCAAGATGTGTCATTTTCCATGTGTGTGAGAATTAACTCCACTTAGAGCGACTTTTTCCCTCGTTCTAAACACACACAGTCAGAGGAGTCGACCATCTTGACTCACTTCACTCTTTGGCAAAGTTTGGCTCGATCAAAATGGACGGAGCGCATGAGTTTGGGGAAAACAAAGTTCCTGTTGGACACTCGTTTTGCTCCCGTCATCACACAGCGTGAGTGTGACGTAGGATAAAGCCGCAGAAATGTACGGAAACCTCTATGTCTGCACTTTCAGAGGGGAAAAGGACGTTTCTGTCTTTACGGTTAGAAAGTTCGGCGCGGTTATAGAAACATATTCCTCTGAATCGTGCCAATAGGTCTTTGAGGGTTAAGCAAACTGTTTTGACTCTGCTATATAAACCAGTGAGCATTAAAACAGGTAACAGCTTGCACTAAATTAAAAAGTAAAATCAATACATTTACACAAAAAAATCCACATACAGTCACACTCACATATTAAAAGTAAGTCATTCATTCAGTGATAATGTTATCGCTGTGAGTGCTATTGTGACAAATAAGGCCTCCCCACAGAGGCCGTATGCTAACATATGTGCTCAGACTGTCAGTGTGCAGATTAACAGTCACACAGAGCCCAGAGCCTCTCTCCATCTGCTTCAGCAAACACCTCCATAAGTGTTTCCCATAGATACAACAACATGCCCGGTTACATAACAGACTGTGTAGAGCCAGAGGAGCGACTCTACATTACAATCATTTACAAGCACAATTTATAACCTCATTAAGAAATTTCCCGGAGGGTGTGAAGCTAACTGCAGGTACTACAGTATCTCACAAAAGTGAGTTCACCCCTCACACTTCTGCAAACATTTAATGATTTCTTTTCATGGGACACTGACGAAATGACACTTTAATACAATGTAAAATCGTCCATGTACAGCTTGTATCACAGTGTAAATTTACTGTCCCCTCAAAATAACTCGACACACAGACATTAATGTCTAAACTGCTGGCAACAAAAGTGAGTTCACCCCTAAGTGAAAATGTCCAAATTGGGCCCAAAGTGTCAATATTTTGTGTGGCCTCCATTATTTTCCAGCACTGCTTTAATCCTCTTGGGCCTGGAGTTCACCAGAGCTTCACAGGTTCCACCGGGATCCTGTTTCACTTCTCCACGACGACATCACAGACCTGGTGGATGTTAGAGACCTTATGCTCCTCTACCTTCCATTAGAGGCCCTACAGAAGCTCAATGGGGTTTAGGTCTGGGGACATGCTCCATCACCTTTACCCTCAGCTTCTTTAGAGCGGCAGCGGTGTGTTTGGGGTCGTTATCATGTTGAGCACTGCCCTGTGGCCCAGTTTCTGAAGGCAGGGGATCAGGCTCTGCTTCAGTATGTCACAGTACATGTGGCATTCATGTTTCCTCAATGATCTGTAGTTCCCCAGTGCTGCAGCATCATGCAGCCCCAGACCATCACACTCCCACCACCATGTTTGACTGTAGGTAAGACTCACCTGTCTGTCCTCCTCACCTGGTTCTCACCACACACGACACCATCTGAACCAAACAGGTTTATGTTGGTCTCATCAGACCACAGGACCTGCTTCCATAATCCATGGCCTTAGTCTACTTGTCTTTACCAAACTGTTTGTGGACTTTCTTGTGCTTCACTTCAGAAGAAGTTTCCTTCTGGGTCAGCAGCCGTGCAGACCATTTTTATCCAGTGTGCGGCGTCTGAGCAGTGACAGACTGACCCTCCACCCCTCAGCCTCTGCAGCACTGCTCCAGCTCATACGTCCATTTCCCAAAGACACATGTGGACATGAAGCTCAGCTCGAGCACTCAGCTCCTCTGCTCGACCATGGGGAGAACTGTTCTGAGTGGAACCCGTCCTGTTAAGTCTCTGTGTGGTCCTGGCCTCGGGCTGCAGCTCAGTTTCAGGGTGTGGGGATCTTCTTATAGCCTAGACCGTCTTTATGCAGAGCAACAACTCTTTTTTCCAGATTCTCAGATTTCTTTGCCATGAGGTGCCATGTTGAACTTCCAGTGCCCAGTATGAGAGAGTGTGAGAACGAAAACACCAAATTTAACAAACCTGCTCCACTTACACCTGAGACCTTGTAACACGAACAAGTCACATGACACTGGGGAGGAAAAAATGGCTAAATGGGCCCAATTTGTATATTTTCACTTAGGGGTGAACTCACTTTTGTTGCCAGCAGTTTAGACATTAATGTCTGTGTGTCGAGTTATTTTGAGGGGACAGTAAATTTGCACTGTTATACAAGCTGTACGTGGACGACTTTATATTATATAAAAGTGTCATTTCATCAGTGTTGTCACATGAAAAGATATGATTAAATGTTTGCAGAAGTGTGAGGGGTGAACTCCCTTTTGTGAGATACTGTACTCTGTCTGAAGCTCTATGGCACGAGTTAGACTTGAATCTGGGCTTTATGCTACACAATCTGACATAAAAACTGATTTATCTGGACCTACAAGAGGTGAGCTCATGTGCTCTTAAACAAGTCCCACTTAAATAGCCAAGCACAGTCACAACGCAGCTAGAATTAAAAATCAAACACCTAAACAGGACCATGAACCCTCAGAAGGATCACACGCTCTTGAAAATTTGTTTAAATCCATTTTGTAATTTTTTCTTGAGTTTTCAGTCAATCTTAAAACTTTGACTGTGTTTGCTAATGTGTGCAATGTGTCTCCATGACAACTGCCGAACCTTCTGCCATTAGAGATACGTGTAGAACACCTCCAGCGCGAGTATTCATTGTGTAGAATCAAATTGAACTTAATGATGGATGAATGTTGATCTACAGACTATACAAACCTTATTTAAGGCTAAACACAGACGATTACCTGCAAATATTCAAAGGCTGTTTACAGAGGGAAGAGGTTATTCACCCGAGAGGGAAATCTGATTATAAAGTTACAAGGAAGAAAACAAGGAGGAGGTTTCTTTATTTCTGTTTGTGGAGGAAGATTGTGGAATAAGTGAAATGTGGAGCTCAAGAAACGTCCACATTTAAAAATGTTTTAAAAAATTACTTTGACGCACTAATGAAGAAGCTTCTTTTTGAAACATTTTTTGCTACTGTTGGTGTGAAAGGAACTGTCTAATGTTTGCAGTGTTGATCAGAACTGTGTAATTTAAATGTGAACGACGACTTAGTAAAGACTCTGTAAAGTTTCTTGGTTAAGTCCGAATGAAAAACCAAAAGGAAGTGAAAAAGGGAATATTTCTAATTTTGGAGAAGGGGTGGGATTCTTTCCACTCCTTTTCGGGCATGTAAACAAATTTGATCGTCCTTGTTTTAATTTTTTATTTCTTGTATTTGGAGTTTGCATGTCTATACGTATGTTTTTTGTGTACTATGCTCGAAATAAACCTCCTAAACCCACGTGATCTAAAGCCCACCCCCTGTTACTGCACCACTGAGCCCAAATGACATTACCCAGAGTTCCTCTCTCCGCTTCCTGCTGCTGCTCACTGTGGCGGTCGTGCTGGTTCCGCTCTGGAGTCCACGGAGCTCATTGACTGCTGGTCATAACAAATCCTACTCTGCACTGGGCCCCGTTCACAAGAATCTGTTCATACCTACATGGACTAAACCCCAAATACACATTATATGATCTCACACGACTCATTCACATTGAACTGAAGTGGTTTGTTTTGCTCTGTTTCAATATAAAAGTATCTGCACTATTTATAATACACACAAGTCTATCAAGTATAAGTGTATTATAAGACTATTATTATTATTGCAAACTTAACCTATGCAAACCTTTATAATAATAATATAATATTTATGTTGCCAACTTTATTTTGTGCCCTCTTTTCATTACCTTATGCCTCCTTATTGAATCTCTTTGTGATTACGTACCTTTTGCAGTCGGTCTGCGTGGCCTACAACACGTTACTCCTGCCTTGGATTTCATTTGAGACTCGAGAGTTCAGAATGAAAATGTTTCATCTGCTTCCATCTCCACCCACTTCTGTGTACGTGCCTGCGATTTCAGAATGCAAACTCTGGATCGTACATGTAAGGTTTTCAAGTGTCACGCAGACAATCTTCAGCTACAAAAAGACCAAATGAAAATCTCTTTGCTGGTGCTTGTTACAGTTTTATTTCACTATGAACAGTCGGGGCTGATCATTTCTGCAGTTTTGAAGTGAATTCATCTATTTCGATTATTAAGTCTTATGCCAGATTAATACTGGTGGTTTACAAGTAACAAAATATAGACTTGGGATTTACATATGTTATAGTTTGATTCTTAATACCCCCCCAAAAATGTAATGTCTAATAGGGCCCGACCAATATTATCGGACATTATTGGCTCTTGGATAAATATCGGCTATCAGCCAAAATCTTGCTGATATGGGCCGATATTCCATGTGGACATGTTTTACCTTGTTATAAAGCTTAGACTCTATATTTTGCCCATTTAATCCAGTTTACAGACAGATAAATGTCCTAATATGTGGCGCCACATCAGGATTTATCTGCAGTGTCATTTGTCTGTGTCCGTCCCGCCCCTGAACGCATCACCATGTGCGTTTGTTCACAGCCGCAGCCACAGATCCATGTGCACATATACGTCTATGTGCACAACACTGAGATTGTGTTGTTTTTGCGGCCGCTCAGTGTGAGTCTGGATTAAAGGACAGTTTTGGTGCTGATCTGAGAGGAGCCTGTGTGAGGCTGAGTGTTGAAATGTGTCAGTTTGAAGCTCGTTTTGGTTCTTTCTCATTGGTTAGCGATTAGCTGCTGTAGCTCGCACACATAAACAGGCTGTTTTTTCTTCTGTTAGCGGCTGTAAAGTGACTCTAGTGGCCGTATATATGTTACTGGACACACACTGATATGGAAATGAGCTGTGAACAGAGGTGTGAATTATCGAAATTTAGCAGAACATTAATTACCGCGGTGCACACGCATTTACCGCTAAAGGCTAATAGCGGGAGTTTACTTACAGAACTTTCTTTACTGACGAGAATATGGTACAAAAATGCCATTAGCCCGAACTACTGTCTTTAAATATGACGTAAAGAGGCAGAATAACAATAAATGTCGCCTAAATAAACCCAAGTGAAAATCCAATAGAGCCAAACCTAAGTTTCATAAACAACTGAAGATTTACAGTGAATTTTTACATCATAAATATATCAGCAGTCGGCAGCTCCAGCTCCCATTTTATCGGCATCAAATCGGCCGCAACAAAATCCATATCGGTCGGGCCCTAACGTCTAATATAAGTTTATCCAACAAAATGGCCTATAATTTTGAACATGCAACAGAAATGTATGACTTGTTCTCATAGACTGTATAAAAGAAGTGAACTAAGTGAGTGTGACGTCACCCATCGCGTTTAGCGCGGCGCAAATGAGGCTTGCGATGCTAACGGCTACAGGGGCAAATCTGGAGCCAGGCTCTATGTTATGAATAGGATTTTTTTCTGACAGACAAAATAGCGGGAAAAAAATTCAGAATCATGTAGAGCGGGTTCATACCAACATTTTAAGACCAAAATGATGAGGCCACAGCAACAGGTACAGAGAGACGAGCGATAAATCCCAATATAAGTCAATGGGGAAAAGGGAGAGAAGGAGCCGGAAGAGCCTCCTGGAGCACTTCCTGTTTAGCACGCGGCGGCTAACGGGTTAGCGTAGTCCACTTGTATATATGGTCTATGCTTGTTCTCAATACTCATAAAAGATTTACTTGACCATTCCCAAAATCTTCCTCTGTGCATTCTGGTTTTGAGTGCAGAGCTGGTGGCCTCTCAAACATTCCTACTGTATGTGTATAATCAGAGCACACAAGTGGTTGCAGAGACATTTTATGCTTGTTCTTTTTGCATCGTATAGACATCAACATACACAGATAAGAACTCTCGACTGCTTTATAGGATCTGCCTGTAGCCTGCAGCTTTACAGTTGTCAAAGAGCTATTACAATCACAACCGAACCCGAGTCGCTAGTGCCTGAACCTGTATATAAAGGACACATACAAGTTTTCCTCCGTGTATGAACAGAGTCCCGCAGCAGCAGCGGCGCTGTTACTAACCCTGATTAATGATTAGCTGCAGGTACAGGGGGCTCAGGTAGTGACGATTCGGATCAAAGAGGCGTTTTAGGTTGAAACAGCACTGAATTATAACTAAAATAACTTGTGTCCAGTGTTTGTGTAATTAGCATTACAATTGTTGTCAGTAAAAACTATATTTGAAGTCTCTCTCATATGTGGGGACATTTAAATTCAAAATCTTACATACAGCTCCTTTAAAGGGTCCATTTTACACCATTTTCTGATCTATTTTATGACATTTCCTCATCAAAAAGATGCCTGGAGTTGTGTTTTGTTTCATTCACACACAAATCCTGCATATTTAGGCTGCCTCTTCTTTCAAACTAAAAAAAAAAAAAAACACACACACACTGTTCCACCTTGTGATGTCATGTGATAATACAGGAAGTGCTCCAGTATGTTCTTAAACTCCCCACAGCTTCACGAGAATCATATTTTCACCCCTGGAATTGCCTGACTCTACTGAGCAAAAGGTAAAAGGAGCTGCTAACTGCAAACTGCCCCTTCATGACATCACAAGGTAGAACGGAGCATTTTGAGCTTTAGAGATGCAGACGGACGAATAGGATCACGAAAAGGATTAATCAAACATGCGTGAATGAAACAAAACTAGGGCTGGGTATCGAATCAAATTCCAAGAATAAATTCAATTCTGATTCTCAAAATTCAGAATCAATTATCACGATTTGATTCAATCCGATCTGATCTGATCCAGTCTCGATTCAGATTGGTGTTATTAGAATACATTTGGAGCTGTTCCCTGAGCTGTTACAGTGGTTCCTGAGGTTGGTTCCATTTCTGCTGTACTTCACATCCATTTGTCTTGCAAATCTCTTTGCTTCTGTCAAACGCATCTTTGTCTTTATCGTTTCTGAACCCAAAATGGTGCCAGACGGAGCTTTGAGTGTTTCTGGTGTCTTCAAAGCCGGGACTTGGCTCACGCTGCCACGAGTGTCCGACGAGTGGGGTTAAAGTTCACCGGGGAAAATTTATTAAAAATGTAATCGATCTTTGGACGTACGAATCGATCTGAAGGAATTAATATGCAAATTGATTCAGAATCAGAAAACACAGAAAACAGAAACACAGCTCCAGGTATGTTTTCGATGAGGCAACAACATTATAACACGACTAAAAAAGGAATCAGTTTGACCTTTAGCTGTTCACCTTCAGTTAGAATCACCATCACACTTTTCTAATGACCTTAATTGTGGTATTATCAGGTTTATTGGCAGTGTCTAAAAGGACCATTCATCACATGAAGCAAGACAACCTGACTTTTTAGACTAAAGGAGAGCCAGACAGACGTGGGAGTGTGTCGGCAAGAAAAATATTGACAACTAAAATGAATACAAAAGATTATGACCTTACTTTGCACCTAATTATAATTGTATTGCATTAAAATGAGGGAGAACGTGTTCCCAGCCGGCACGATAATGAAGGAAACCACAGTGCTTCAGAAAATCAATCTGTTTGCGTTATAGCTCAATAGAATATTCTCACGCTGCTGTTTCATTGACTGTTTCACAAATACAATTATTTTATGCAACATTACTCCCTATTATTGCAATGTCTTTGGTAAACAAGATACACTGGACTTATTTCTGCCACTGATGCACTGTACACATGGGTTTAAAGTTGGATTTGAATGTCTCTGAAAGTCTACGAGAAATATTATTATTATCATCATAGTGTTGTCACAATTATACAATGGGGGTTTCTACATGTATGTGTATGGTGGAATGTTCCTCATGGTGACACAATGCACACATTAGCAAACACTGTCAAAATGGTCTGAAAATAACACAAAATGGATTCAAAAACACATTTCAGGAGCCTGAAGAAACACTGTTTGGTTTGTGACTGCAATTTTTGTCCTTGTGAATATGTGAGTATTGAATAGTGTCTGATTTTTGATGCATTTGACCCCACTAGAGCCTTTTTTCATATTTTTTCCTGTTACCTGTTATTGCATTTGAAGGAATGTGAACATGTCATTAAGTGGTTGTAAATGGACGTTTTTTATCACATTTAACAGCATTTGAGTGAGTGCTTTCTTTGTAGCACAGATTTTTCTCTATAATAAAACACTTTGGGAGGCAGACACTGTCCATTTTAAAATATCAGCCCCAAAGCACCGGCACTGAGGTGATAAAGAAGAGCTGTGGAGTTTGAATCAAGATCTGATACTATAAAAGAAGGCATACGTTCTGCATTAGGCCGTGAATCTGAAATAACACTTGTAAAGCCAGAGTATGTAAGAGAGGAAATACAGATTAGGCCAAGTCTGAAATTGAAATAAGATGTGAAAAACACAACTTCTTCACTCTGTCTCTTTACAGCTAGAAATGTAAACTGTAAAATGTAAAACTAGTGCATAACGTGAAAGTAAAAGATCGGGAAGACAAACCAAACACTGGGTTGTAATGGTTTGTTCCTTAAAGGTGCATTATGTAACTTTTCTGGTGGAGGGTCCATCACCTGCTTGTTTCTATAGATATAATCATTGCTCTGCTTGGAATGTTCCACAGTATGAGCTTTACTTTACATTTATTCTGTTACAGGTGGTTTTATAGCTCAAAAATACCTAAAAAAAAAAAAAAAAAGGCATTCTGACAGTGACCGGGGTCACCTCTCCACAGACCTGACCTGTAACTTGGTCTGGTTTGGTCTCCATGAGAATAGAAAGGGTTAAAACCAAACTGTGAAACATTCTAACTTTCTAGACAAAGTAATAGCATTTCCATGGAGAAAAGCATTTGACCTTCCACCAGAAAAGTTACACAATAGAAAGTGGAAGACATCTGGCCTATAAAAGATTTAATAATGGCTGATGTCTTCCACCATGTGACAACCAAAACATTTCTTCACAGCGATGCGGCTCGACTGGAGCCGGCACAGGCCCAGACTGGGCAAGGCCAAATATTACACAGAACTTTTGAGGACTGTATGTTCACACCAAGTCCAAAAACGCCCTTGAAGCCTCTGTTTGGACGGCTTTGCATTTGAATTCAGACGCCCCCGACGAGTGTCCTGGACACTGTGCAAAAACGGGAGCAAAATACTTGACGCACATCCAGGGCATCAGCTGTGTCTGCGACTGCCGTGTTTTCCCTGGTCTACAGAGTGACTGTAGTGTATTTATTCCATAAAACATATCAGCAGAACCAGAGCCCCGAGCTGGTCCCGGCCCCGAGGAGCCGGAGCCCCGAGCTGGTCCCGGCCCCGAGGAGCCGGAGCCCCGAGCTGGTCCCGGCCCCGAGGAGCCGGAGCCCCGAGCTGGTCCCGGCCCCGAGGAGCCGGAGCCCCGAGCTGGTCGCGGCCCTGAGGAGTACCGGAACCGCAGGGCTTCAGGCTACGTTCTGCGTAGCTCGGAGCTGCCCGGGTCACAGCCGCGGAGCGACGCGCTTCAGTTCTCGGCTCTTTCTTTTTCTTCTGTACAGGCTACTTGTCCCTGATTGGTTGATGCGACACGGCCAATGCCAAAAGTTCAGCTTTTTCAACTTCTGACGCTGACGCTCTGGACGCTCAAGACGCCCTGGACGCTCAAGACGCACCGCCTCGACGCCTGATTCGCGCCGCGCTGACGCCTGCAGATGTGCCGCAAAAACGCCGGACGCCCGAGTCACGCGTCCACAGAGACTTTACATGAAAACTTGACGCCCTGATGCTGCCGTCTGAACCAACCTTTAGAGAGCTGTAAGTTTGTGTTGTGAAAATAGAGAAGAAATCCTGCTTTTCTGAGAGCCACTGATGCCCCGTCATCCAAACACAGGCAGTTTGGTTTCAAATAAAATGCATTGGGCTTTATGAGAGAATTCTATGGGCCCAGTGGGTGCAGTGTCTCTGGAGCAGTGAAGCTCACATCAGGACAAAGGGTCTTAGTATAGAACAAAGGTTCATACATTTCCAAATTGTTATTTTGATGATTTTTATGGATCTCAAATGAAAATAGATGTTTCTAGCAGTTTTGTTGGTTAAGTCCATGTTATTCAGGCATTTATCCAAACTTTTGGTTTGTAAAATGTGTCTTTCACCTCTCAGATACTCAAAACATTCAGCTTTACCTCAGATCAGAGTTCACTGCTTCCCCTGTTGATTCTGCAGTTTTCTGTGCCTTTCCTCGATCCTCTGGGCTGTTTTTCACTCATAAGCTGCAGTGTTTTGACACAAACTGACCGTCCATCTCCCTGATTAGTTAAACTACCCGTCAATCATGCCCATCTGAAATTATGGAGACGTTTGTGAGAGCGTATTTGGACATCAGGATTCTCAAATGAGAGATCTGAGCTTGTTGTTCTGCAATATACCATAATTATACCATAGAATCCAATGTAGTGACCATCTAGCTAATGTGAGTAACTTTATTTTATGCTTTATTCAGATTTACTCATTGAACATTTTAAAAATTTTAGTGAGTTTTATTAGCTTGAGTCAACTCGATATCCTTGAGCAATAGATTTCCTTGGTTTTGTTTCTGCAGGTGCTTTGACTTTACAGTTTGAAACCACAGAAAGTTACTGTGTTCACCAGACAAAATCCACATGATTTTTTCAGCAAATACGTTTGTGTGGGAGAAGCAGAAGCTGTGTAGGAGGGCTTGGCTCAGAGACATACCAAACTCACCATATAGCATTAAGCAAAGTGATGACATCTGCAAAGAAATAATTCTGCATACAGAAGAAAACCTACAGGATAATGTCTACTTATCAGGTCAGGGTTGATTGTACTGGATGTTGAAAGTCTAGAAGAGTTTGAAGTGTTTAATGAGCTAAAGCCACTTGTCAGGTTCATGTGAATGCAGAATAATAATTCTATATATGGGCATAATTGACTATTCTTTGTATAAGAGGTCAGAATCACTGAGCGCCACAACACTGCTTCAATGTACTGATTAAAGGTCGTGTACTGCAGGTCTCTACAGGACTTTTTCATGTATTTGAGCATAATTATATTTTCCCAGTACAGACATATTATAAAAGGACTTCCTGAGGTCAAAATAAGCCCGCTGTGTACTGTCTGCATTCAATTAAAAATATGAATATTTTGCCCTATTCAAAATTCAACTCAAATGTATTTTTGTCGAGCCCAAAATCACAACAGCAGTCGCCTCTCAAGGTTTTTACAAGATCAGTGATTTAATGAACAGCAGCTAAAAAAACAAACAAACAGAAAGATTAAGCAACATTCACAGGAAACAATGGATAAATGTGCCAGAACGTCCCCTGTCCGTGGACGCTGCTTTTCGGCAAGAACTGTGACAAAAACTGTGCCTCTTCAGAGCTTTAAACAGGTGCTCTGGGCCTGTCTCCATAAAGATGTTACTTTGCTTAGAATATTCCACAGTATGGCATTATCTACATATATCCAGCATTCAAAATAGGTAAACTGAAATACATGAATGTGAGCAGGTCGCCTCTCCACAGACCTGGAAAGTAATTTGGTCTGGTGGCATTTATTATATCATATTAGTATCAGGTCCCAACAGCCTGTTTATGTGCGTGAGCTTCAGCAGCGAATCACTGAGCGTCCGGAAAAAGAAGAGAATCTCAGTGTTGCTCACACACGTTTATGTGCACAGGGACCTACGGCTGCGGCTGTAAACAAACGCACAGGGTGATGCGTTCAGGGGCAGGACGGACACAGACTAATGACTCCGCAGATAAATCCTGATGCGGCGCCACAGATCAGGACATTTATCCGTCTGTAAACTGGATTAAATGGGCAGAATATAAAGAGTCTGAGCTTCAGAACAAGGTAAAACATGTCCACATGGAATATCGGCCCAGATCCGCAAGATTTAGGCCGATATTTTTCCAAGGGCCGATATCAGTTGATAATATTGGTCAACTGATATATCGGTTGGGCTGTAATTAGTCTAATGCCATACAGACGAACACTGCAGGAAGGGCATCTCCATGGA
>CM060667.1:37794310-37919310 GCA_030686955.1 Odontamblyopus rebecca | reverse complement strand
TGCTGCTCATCACAGCCCCGTCCTCACAGTAATAAAGCACAGAAACAGAAGATCAGCCTCTCATCTTGCATTCAAACTCAGGGTTACATTAAAAAGGCACCGCAGTTACACAGAAACACAAGAATAATTCATGTCAAGGGAAGTGGATCAAGCACAAAGCAAAACTGACCCGAGCATTTCTGTGAAAAACGGTTTATGTGTTTCTTCTTTTATTCTGCATTCAAATATTACATCTTCATCTCAGGTGGTCCTGACCGAGCCTGGCAACACCACCAGACGGGTCCCTTGGCCACATGCAGCCCACTGCACCAGCCGCACTGGCATGGGTCAAATGTAGAGCATCAGTGTTCCTGGTCATTTAGCATTGTGACAACACTACTGTGGTCTACATGCAGTTCATATCAAGAATTTATACTTTTTTCTTTTCTAAATGGACAATATTGGAAAAAAAATAAATAAACTAAACATGAGCTTCAATAATTATTAAAGCTGCCCAGACCAACAGCTCGTCCACCAGAAAAATTACATAGTGCACCTTTAATATTTGAAAATGCGATGATTTAGGGCCAAATTATAGAAACTAGACCACAGGAAAACGATCCTGGACCAGTGTAAATGTGACATGTCAAATCTTGGCTCATTTGGACCAAACACCAGGAACTTTGAATCGTTTTGCCAACACGGTGGAGAATTTTAGATCCAATATGGCCGACTTCCTGTTCATCATAGAGACATGGTCCATTTCATCTTTTGGCTTGTCTTATTGTTCTCTATCACTGTCCCAAATTCCGTTTGCCTGTGACACATTTTGCTTGTCCCCCTCCCATAGGGGTCCAATTCTAGGCGGCGCTTCGTGTCGCGATGCTCATTTTATCACATTTTTTGCCGGGCCAGTCGATCCCACACCCGGTTTGGGGACTTTTCATCAACGGTGAGAGATGTTCATATGTGGGGAAAAAGAATAATAATATGTAAGAAACCGGTGAAGAAAATACCTCTCGCCATTAACGTTGTACATGTAAAATATTGTTTCAAGAACCATTTTTGAAACTAAATCAAACATTTGCAGGATAATAATAAACAGTTTTTGCCAGTTCTCGAGTGAAGAACAGAGTCAGTGTACAGTCTGACATACAGGGGGCTCCAGCACAAAGCACAGGAGCCGGCGCTCGTCCGGACCCCGGGGCAGACCAGGGCAGACAGTGTCACGGTGACGGTAATGGAGCCCAGTGAGAGCCGGACTCAGGACTCATCTGGGCTCCAGGATCAGTCTGTGTTTGTGCTGATGGTAACGAGGAGTGGAGTCTCTCAAAACAACTGCACTCACCACCACAGCCAGAGGAGCAGGTGTTTATGCATCATTACAAAAAAGAAATAGATTGTTTGACACGATTAATAGTAATTGATGATGTATTTGGAAAACACGACTGTGCAGAATTCTCCAGATATAAATGGCAGTTGTGTTGGTTCATCGAAAACAAATCAAAATAGCAATTTGAATGCTCACAATTAGCAAATCACTATAACTTTTTTTTTAAAGAACCAAACTTTCCTACACAACAAAATATTCTGTCTATTTCTGCATAAAACCTGTTAGCCCTGTAATCTGTTCCAGAATGTTCTGAAGTCTGACTCTTGTATTAGTGGCCTCACTGGCTCGTCACAGCCTGATCCCTCAGGCCTCAGGAGCTCAGCAGGACCTGGGCAGGACTGGGATGGAGACACTGGGAATTCCAGGTGCCACAGGGGGGCGCCAGAGGCAAAAACTGTTGTTGTGTCCTTGGGCAAGACACTTCACTCACATTGCCGATGTGAAAGTGGAGTGTGTTGGTGTTCAGAGGGGCCCATGGTGCAGATTGGAGCCTCACTTCCATCAGGGCCCCAGGGCTGTGGCTCCAACAGAAGTTTACACCACTGAGTGTGGAGTGAATGAACAATGAGCTAAAGCTCTGGGTGTCTTGAAAGGCTCGAGATAAATGCAATAATTCATTCATTCATTAGTTTGTCAGTTCTTATTTCAGCTTTTTGACAGTTCTTCTGGACATGTTTAAAATGTCTTTGAATCCTGTTCACACAAAACACTTGCAGTGCTCGGCAAGGTAAGTTTATTTGTACAATTCGCACACAGAAAAAGAAAAATCTAATCAAAAATTGGCCGTAAAAACAAAATTTTCTATTTTCCCCAAATTGGTGAGGCCTAGTATGACGCACTTAATTATGTCGTGTAAATCTCTCCAAATCCTTTGGTTCATTCAGACAAAGCAACAAAGCAACATTTGAGACTGACTTAATTACAGATGCTGCTGATCACAAAATGGTGTCTGGAGTGAAAAAAGGAGAAAATTACAAATTCAAAATGACTATTTTTTTGTCTCAAAGGAAATTTGTCTAGAACTCACAGGCTCAAATACAAATACACTGCAACTAAATCTATGATTTATTTAGAATTAAAGAAATGAGTCCATCCTAATTTGACCAATGATTATTGACATCTGAAACACTATGAAACAAATTAGCACATTATCATTTTGTAAAGTTTTCTATTCTGTCTTTACCATTTACAGCTAAGCCTGTCACTGTAATTACTATATCGATTTATAGTTCAATATATGACACATGGAACAGAAGATTTTGGGGCTAAAGATTTGTCCTGTGCACATTTCTTTGCAAATTGGTGCAATTTTTGCCATTTTTATGTAAGAAATGTAAGATCTGAGATTTTTCATTGTTGTTTATTTGTTGCAGTTCATGCTTTAAAGATGCACTGTGCAACTTTTCTGGTCGAGGATCCACCACCTGCTTGTTTCCATGGGGATGTGATAGTTTTTGCCTGGAATGTTCCACAGTATGATATTAAACTTGGCTATTTTGCATTTATTCCATTATAAATCTTTTAATTGATTAAAAATACCATGAAAATCACTCATTCTTATATAACATCGTGGCGCCTCTCCATAGATCTGACCTGTTTCTCAGCCTAGTTTAGTTCTGGCTTATCTTCATGGACATAGATGAGTTTAATGCGTCACTGCGGAACATTCCAGGCAAAGCAGTATCAGCAGTTGGCGCATCCTCCATGAGAAAAGTTACACAATGCACTTTAAATAATCCAGAATATTTAAAAACAGGTTCACAGGCATTATTCTGCTTTGATGTTATTGTCTCAGGGGCATAAAGTTAGGGGTGGGCGATATGGCAAAAATATCATATCACGATTTTAAAAAATAAAATGCTTTTTATCACGATCTTTATCACTATCACTTAAATCGACAGAAGAAAAACGCACCGTAGGGCGATCTCCAGCAGATCGTCTACACATTCTTATTCTTCACGATCAGATCAGAACTCTACATAAAGTTGTTTCGATATTATCGTTTATCGCAATATTTCTCTGTAGAGACATTGTGCTTCAGAATGTGTTATTGTGACAGTCCTTTTTGTACATAATTAGTCAGTGTAACTTCTTGGCTATAATAGTCTGACCCCTTCTTTTAAAAGCAACTGCATTCAAAAGTTATTGTTCTGTCATTAAAGGGGCACTGCGTAACTTTTCTGTTGGGGGTTAGAATGTTCTACAGCACAGGTTTCAAACATGCGGCCCGGGGGCCAGATCCGGCCCTCAGCTGATTTCCTATTAAAATATGTAAAATTTTCAGATTTTTCTGGTAATTTTCTACGCCGCTTAGCATAGCAGCATCTCCAGTGCTTCTGTGTGTGGCGCCTCCCACCAGAGCAGCACAAATGAAGACTCGCCTCTTTCCAAACGCTCTTAAAGGACGATCGTTTTGACTGTGACCATGACGCCCTCATCAGCAAAGTGTCAAAAATAAGAAAAGTGGAGCTGAGTGCAGGATTTTCCAAGAAAAATTTACTAATTCTTCTTTTTCACGGAGGTGAATGGGAAACCTGTGCGCTTGGTGTGTTTGCAACAAGTGGCGGCGCTCAAGGAATATAAATATAAAGGAGGAATATAAACGCCACTATGAGACACAACATGGCGAAAAATACAATAACTTGAACAGAGAATGGAGTTTTCCAATCCGGCCCCTTTGGGATGAAAGTAGGTTGTATACGGCCCCCGGACCAAAATGAGTTTGACACCTCTGTTCTGCAGTGTCACATTAAACATCTCTATCTCACGTTTATTCAATTACAGGTGGTTTTAGTGCCCAAAAATACCAAGAAAAACAAGCATTCTGACAGTGAGCAGAGTCGCCTCTCCACAGATCTGGCCTGTAACTTGGTCTGGTCTCCATGACGATAGGAAGGTTTAATGCTACAGTTTGAAACATTTCAGTCAAAGCAACACCATCTCCATGAAGAAAAAGCCAGCACAGTTACACAGTGCACCTTTAATTTGGAGACGTTATTTGAAAAGATTTCGATGCTGCTCTTTGAAAACCAAACCGGCTCCGGGTCACGGGCGCAAACTGAATCAGTCTGAATCACACTCACTCTGGTTGAACAAGAATGCAGCGGACATTTCATTTTCGATTCCTTTCAGACACTGGCATTAGTTATTCTGCTGCTGAATTTTGTCACATTCTTGGGGCTGTTTTCACCTCCGATATAAACATAAATGAGTGAATATTGAAAATTCCTCCTGGGAGAGATGCATATCGTCTGATTCTGCCGTCTGGGTTTAAATTGGATTGCTTGAAGTGCTTGAAGTCCATTGACAGATTCTGTAAATGCAAAAAAAGGCAGAAGGCTCCAAAACAGTGGGAGCCGAATGAGCACAAAGCCTTTCTCTGAAGGTAATGAATTTGGCCAGAGGACAGTTCGGATCCAGACTCCATCAAAAACTCTTTTATGTTTGTCTCCCTCTAAAGAAAAGGAGATGAAGGACTGCAGGACACAGGGGGATGTCCAAGAAACTGGATTTGTATTTATTTATATGTATGGATTTATTAAATGCCTCTACCTACTTGTTTCTATAGAGATGTTCTGTGACTTTAAACATTTCCATCTTGTATTTATTCTCTGTTTTATTTCGCAAAAATACATTCATTTCCTTCCGTGAACAGGGGAGACTCTCCACAGATCTGAACTGTAATGCAGCGCTCTAACCTGCCTGTCTCCCTCGTGATTAACAGGTTTAATCGATACTGTGGAACATTCTAGACAAATCAATAACATTTCCATGGAGAACATCAGGTGGCGGACCCTCCACTATAAATGTGATGCAGTGCACCTTTAATGTTTTTATTTATCTGGTTTATTTGTCTGACGAGGACAGAAGATTTGCCGCTAATCGCTCACTGAGGGTTTAGGCTGAAGTAAAAAGTATTTACATTTCCTATAGAGAAGTCCTGATGATGGAAAGTGAGATTCTGGTTCGTCTCAAACAGAGAAGCTGCTGCATCTGTGGACTTAAGAAGAGGGAACGGAGAAATTAAACTATAAAAATGAGATAACATGGATTTAGGGCGAGACAGGCAGTTCTGAATGTGTTTCCCCTACGGTAAATACATAGTTTCATCTTGATAGTGTTTTTTTTGTACTTGCACAGCACAAACTCTGACTCAACCCTCGACTCACATTACACGACCGGCAGCTTAAGTCCAGTTCTGCAGCTCCACAAACTGTATAAACACAAAAATAAGGATCACTACTAATTTTGGGAGAAGGGGCGGGATCTAATAAGTTTTACTTCTACCCACTCCTTTTCGGGCATGTATATATATGTATATATATGTATATATACGTATTTGTGTCCATATATCCATTCTTTTTTTCTGTGTAACCTTGTTTATTTAAATTGAATGACACTGTACATATTCTGTGTACTACAAGTATCATATGCTCGAAATAAATAAATTACTACTACTACTACTACTACATACGACATCACTGCCCCAATGAAAATCTGAACATTTTCTGTAAAGCGGAGGGTTTTTGTACCAATTATAGAAAGTTTTTTTTTTGCTCTTTGTTGTGTGTGAACTACTGTGTCTAAATTATTTCCCTTGTTCAATAAAGTGTAAAGCAAAGACGCAAAACTTCGATGAAACTATGAGAACTCCGTTCTGATGGTGAGATCTCAGTGTTGATGCCCCTGTGTGATTGTGTCTTTAGATAATACTCCCTACAACTGTACAGCAGCTCACTCGTATATAACAAATAACCCTGTGTCCCGTCAATCACTTTGTTTTCCTCTGACCTTTTGTATAAAACTGAGATTTTTTGTTACTCACGTTTCTTTTCCTTTGACTTGTGCTTATCCACTTATATAATTAGGCCTTATTTGACAGCATCTTTCTTGCGACTTATTTAGAGTTTATCTATTCCATTTATATTTTTTACTCTGTTATTATATTATATTGTGATGAGTGAGCCTCTGTGTCCAAATAATTTCCCTTGTGGCTCAATAAAGTTTGTCTAGTAACTTGTGCCAAAGTTTATTTTAAGTCAATTTGCCCCGAGTAATTTCCCTTGTGTTTTAATAGTTTGTGTCAGTATTTTCAACCATTTTCTACCACAGTTCACCCTGTTCTCCATCTCCATTGCCCTCTCGTCCGGATGTGACTTGTACCAACGTTTAAAAAGACAGATTTTTTTGCAGATTGATAATAACCCCAGTTAGCAAGTGTGATACAATGAAAAGAAAGAATTAAATGACAGTGTGGACCTTATAATCTGACAGACAAAGCGCTCGGATCACTCAGAGATCAAGTCAAATCCTCCAAACATAATGGGGTATTAAAGTCATGCACATCTTCACCTTTAGCTTGTGGCTAATTACCTCCCACCGGACTGAGCTGAGGAGCCTCTGCAAATCAGACTGAAAACTTTGTAATTAGTTTTAAACATGTTTTTCCCCAAGGCTGCATGTTCTGCTCGTTCAAATATGAGATTTATTCTATTCATTAAAATGGGACTGAGACACAAATCATTGTCATTCAGAGAAATACTCCAGTACTACAAGAAAGTACAGTTTGGAAAGCAAATATTAATCACAAAATACATAAAGAACAATTTACATTCTTGTAAAATCTATTGCAAAAGGCCAAGGACAATGTACTAAGTTGCCTTAAAGGGCCAATACCCAATTTTCCCCCATGTATTTAAGCAAAAGCTGCTGTGTGCCTGTGGCTCCATCTGATTATGAAGCGTTTTACTGTCCGAGACTCAGGAAGTGCATGGTTAGCATGCTAGCAACATTCTGTCTGGCCTCAGAAAGCTGGGAAAAGTGCTCATAAACTCATTGTGGTGAATGATTAGGATAGTGAAGAATAACTTTGGACCACTGCACCTTTTATAAGGACCTATAAATGTTTTTCATATTTTAAAGACATTAAAGCCAAGTACAGAGTCTCACAAATACTAAATGTGGTCATTTCAAATATATAAATTAAAGTAACTAGAGTTAAAAGGGGAAAATACACTTCAAAGGTCTTGAAAAGGTCAAACTCTGGCATTACAGTGTGATCCAGGGACCGTGAATAGAATAAAATATCTATACTAAGTTATGAAACAGAAATACATTTACCCAGAAGGCCAAGCAGAAACTTAAGTGTAATCTCCTCCTCTTTCTCAAAGTCCCGTGAAAAGAGTCATTTAAGAACAGCACAAATCTAACGGTGCTGAAGTGAGGATGAAGTAACGACAGTTCGTCCACGACATGTTTCAAAGGCCCAAATTTCACTGTTTTCTCACCGTCACAAACCTGGAGCTGTTCTGTTTCTGTTTCACATGTTTAACACACAAACTGCACATTTAGGCTGAGTTCTTCTCTCAAACAGAAACCACTCGCACACTGCCCCACCTTGTGATGTCATGTGGTAATTCAGAACGTGCTCCATTGTGTTTTTAAACTCCATATACCTTCAATAATCATATGGATTATTTCAGCCCTAGTACTGACCTGACCTGAAGATTTAGCTGTACTGTAAACTAGTAATGGAACTAAATCCTGTTTCTGAAAAGTACTATATCACTGCATGTACTAAAAGTCATTTTATTCTGGCTCATATGCTGCTCTGTTCCAAACCATAGTCAGGCAAGTTGATTTGTACAGCACAATTCGTACACAAAGTAATTCACAGTGATTTATAGAATAAGAAAGTCATTAACATCATAATATTAACACATCATCAGGGCCACTTATTGTGCTAAAGTTGTGCAGCCTCATAGCTTCACTCTGCCGACACAGTGTTCGTTTTTGTCCACTGTAAATCTTTATCGTATTGTTAATCTTGATGTTCCTGTTCTCCTGCTGTTCTTGACCTTTCCATTGCAACACTAATTTCCCCAATGTGGGACAAATAAAGATTCATCTTATCTGTATCTTATCAGGGACGGAACTACTGCGTCCCCAAATAAGACACTTTTTATTTCTATCATAAAGTGTATTTACTGTGACTACTAATACTGAATTATTTTATTATACCTACTTCCTCCCCCAGTTGGTTCTATTTTGGTAAAAGCTGTGGAGCAGAAGGATTTCAGTCTCAGTCCCTTTTAAAAACAAATCAAATCTACAGTTGCTGCACAGAGACGGAGCGTT
Source organism: Odontamblyopus rebecca (assembly GCA_030686955.1). Lineage (NCBI taxonomy): Eukaryota > Metazoa > Chordata > Actinopteri > Gobiiformes > Gobiidae > Odontamblyopus > Odontamblyopus rebecca. Next base: position 37,910,801 of record CM060667.1, on the reverse strand, counting down.
TTTGGTGGGAAATCTGGATTTAGCGTCCGGCATCACGTTCAGAGCACAGACGCCGCACACAGAAAGAGGACAGGGACACGGGGCATTGCTGAAGAGGAAACAGGGAAAACAAGACCCCAAAACCCACCAGAGCCCAGAGCGACAACTGCCCCGGAGTGAGAGGGGGTCGGACTGGAAATAACTGGAACACAACACCTACTTCAGTTAGAACCCGTCCAACATTTACATCACTTAAAACAAATCTTGAGATATGGCTGAAAAGTACTGAAAACTGTAATGATCCAAACACACAACAGCCATAACATACGAGAAACACACAAACACACGCGAAATAGAAAAAGCACTTTAATAAAATGCACTTTATTCTGCAGACTGTGAGACGCTGCACTTTAGGTCAGGCTCATCAGCAGCTGAATTGTATTATAAATCTATTGTGTGGTGTATCACTATTGTACATATAGAATCATTAGTTTTATGTCTGACTGTGATATTTCGTCTAATGATTGTTATATTTTAGGTTCTGTGACGGAGGGAAATTAGCACTGAGCAAAATCCGGCAGATTTACGCCAATTTGTGTGATTTTGTACAAATTGTGCGTTCACTAATCTGCACTGTGCCATCCAAATAACCAAAGAGAGAAAGAAAGAAAGAGAACGTGGGATGAAAGGGAAGGAAAAAAGAATGAAGAGAAAGAGGTGAACTGAGGGACACAGAGACAAAGAGAGAGAGAGAGGATGAGACAAGGAAAAGAGGAAATGAGGGAGGTGTGGAAAAGAGGGAGAGAGAATCTGTTCATTTTCCCTCTGTTCCAGTTTGATGTTTTGTTTCGGGTTTTTTCTCACTCTTGTCATTCATTCATCTGAATCTCACCCTTTTTTTTTTTTAAATATCTGGTTACGTGTTTATTGTGACCTGGAGGTTCTTCTGATTTTTCTATGTATTTCATTCAGCTTTTTGTCCGTATTTAAGTATTTTATCCCGACAATGTCGTTATATTTGGAATGTTATTAAATAAAGTTCTGAAAAAAAGGGAAAAGAGGGAGAGAGAGAAAGAATGAGAGAGAAAGAGAGGAACAGGACAGAGGATAGAGGGAGAAAGTGAGAGCGAGGGGAAGGAGGTTAGGGAAAGGGAGGGTGAAACAGAACAAGAGGAAGAGGGGGTGAGTGATAAAGAGAGAGGGATAAATAGAGACAGAGAGAGCGAAGAGAGAGAAAACACACTCAAAAACACAGATCATTGGTGCTTTGTTGGGGCCCGGGTAATGGGCAGTGCCGCTTCAAAACAAACCAAATTTCAAAAGGTGATGAAACTAAAAATAATCCACAAAATGCCCCAAAAACAGTTTTGTTCAGAACAAACTATCACATGTTTTCAGTGTAATGTATGAATGTTTGAATGCTCGAGTTTTCTCAATGGATAGTTGTAAAAAATAGACATAAAAGACCCATATTCTGCTATTTTCTGATTTCTCTTGTGTTTTCTAATGTGTGAATGAAACAAAACACAACTTCAGACCTGTTTTTCAGACGGTAAAAGCTTTATAACAAACCTTAAAGTTCACAAGAATCAATTTTGCTCGATATAGGACCTTTAAAGCAATAGAAACACACAGTATATAAGTGACTTGGGTATTTGTGGGAAGCTTATGTGGAGCTTTGTAATAGTCTGTAAGAGCTTTAATATTTTCTGTGTTTCTAATGTACAGTATGAAAAGCTCATCATTTCCCAGATCACTGCACTGCTTCTCTTCAAACAGCAGAGCCGTTCATGACTTCACCTCCATTATATCTTTATATAACCCAGAGATTCAGGAGGCTGAGCTCTTAAACATGACTTAATAATCACACAGACTTAAAAAGTCATCATGAATATACAGATGTACTGCAGGCAACTTTGAATATTTAAGCAGGTCAGAGGATTCTTTTACAACTTTTAATTTTTAATTCTGTCCTACAAATGTAAATGAAATAAAGAGGAGGAAGAGAGAGGGGGAAGAAGCAGAACGAGTGAGTGAGAAAAAGAGAGGGATGCAGAGAGGGACAGAGAAACAGAATGAGACAGAGAAAGGAGAAAGTGAGAGACAGATGTACAGAAAAGAGGGAAGGAGAGAGAGAAGAGCGACCACTTTATGTCATTATATGTGTGAAGCGACAACCATCAAACATCTCAAGGTATTTTAAAGGTATTTTTCAAGGAATAAAAGCACCTGGACTATTGTCCAAACGTGTGGTGCTGCAAACAAAGATTTAGACTCTACAGATGGTTCAGAATCGAGTCTCGCTCTGAACGGCTCTTTTAGGGCTAATATCAGTGCATAAGAAACTTTGGCTGAAAGTCAAGGACAGACTGGCCTGAGGTTTATGTAGTTTAGTTTTGTCTTTGCATAAAGTGTGGACGACACACAGACCTGTGCACATGTCCTCACACACAGACCTGTGCACATGTCCTCACACACAGACCTGTGCACATGTCCTCACACACAGACCTGTGCACATGTCCTCACACACAGACCTGTGCACATGTCCTCACACACAGACCTGTGCACATGTCCTCACACACAGACCTGTGCACATGTTCTCACACACAGACCTGTGCACATGTTCTCACACACAGACCTGTGCACATGTCCTCACACACAGACCTGTGCACATGTCCTCACACACAGACCTGTGCACATGTTCTCACACACAGACCTGTGCACATGTCCTCACACACAGACCTGTGCACATGTCCTCACACACAGACCTGTGCACATGTCCTCACACACAGACCTGTGCACATGTCCTCACACACAGACCTGTGCACATGTTCTCACACACAGACCTGTGCACATGTCCTCACACACAGACCTGTGCACATGTTCTCACACACAGACCTGTGCACATGTCCTCACACACAGACCTGTGCACATGTCCTCACACACAGACCTGTGCACATGTCCTCACACACAGACCTGTGCACATGTCCTCACACACAGACCTGTGCACATGTCCTCACACACAGACCTGTGCACATGTTCTCACAGTCACAGCTCAGCTGTAGCAGACGTTTCTCTGCAGAGCCGTTTCTCACTGGAAGGTTCTGCCACAGCACATAAGGCTTATACAACATTATGCTGTTAAAAAGTACGATTTGAAAATGCTAAAAGTTTAATGTGACTTATTTTGAGTGTTTGGTGTGTGTTTTGTGAGGTTTTGGATGTTGTAATTCAAACTCAGTGTTTTGATCGTTATGACTGTTTTGATGGTGCTAAAAATGTCTTTGAGATTAGATCCCAGGAAGAGTCTCTGCTTCTGTAGAGACGAATGGGGATTCTTAAACAAATAAACCTGTAGCATCTCCATGGAGACCAGCTCAAAGTTATGCACGGCGCACATTTTTAATAGTAATAATGGACTCAGACTTGAACTTTAACAGCCACATCAAATCAATAATATCTGCACCTTTTACCATCTAAAAAACAGCAAAACTCAAAGGTCGACTGTCTAAAGCACCTGGAGAGACTTCTCCATGTGTTTGTCTGCAGTAGGTTAGATACTGTAACGGCCTCACTGGCCTCTGCAAACGAGCTGTAAAACAGCTGCAGAACATCCAGAACATCCAGAACATCCAGAACATCCAGAAGGCTGCAGCTCGAGTCCTGACTCGAACCAGGAAGTCCGAGCACATAAGTCCTGGTCTCAGGTCTCTGCACTGCCCCCTGTGGCTCAGAGACTTTAAAGCAGCTCTGCTCCTGCACAAGTCTCTCCAGGGCCGAGCTCCAAAGTCCATCTGTGACATGTTAGAGCCTCATGAACCATCTGAGGAGCTCAGGGACCGAACTCCTGCTGGAGTCCTGGTTTAGTCCTGGTTTAGTCCTGGTTTAGTCCTGGTTTAGTCCTGGTTTAGTCCTGGTTTAGTCCTGGTTTAGTCCTGGTTCAGTCCTGGTTTAGTCCTGGTTTAGTCCTGGTTCAGTCCTGGTTTAGTTTTGCTTTAGTCCTGGTTCAGTCCTGGTTCAGTCCTGGTTCAGTCCTGCTTTAGTCCTGCTTTAGTCCTGCTTTAGTCCTGCTTTAGTCCTGGTTCAGTCAGGGTTTAGTCCTGGTTCAGTCCTGGTTTAGTCCTGGTTCAGTCCTGGTTTAGTCCTGGTTTAGTCCTGCTTTAGTCCTGCTTTAGTCCTGCTTTAGTCCTGGTTTAGTCCTGGTTTAGTCCTGGTTTAGTCCTGCTTTAGTCCTGGTTCAGTCAGGGTTTAGTCCTGGTTTAGTCCCTGGTTTAGTCCTGCTTTAGTCCTGGTTCAGTCCTGGTTTAGTCCTGGTTTAGTCCTGGTTTAGTCCTGGTTTAGTCCTGGTTTAGTCCCGGCCTCCTGCTGGTCCCAGACTCAGGACTAAACTCGGGGAGTCAGAGTTTCTGATTCTGCAGCTAAAACCTGGAACAGTCTGAACCTGTGAGACTCTGACTCTGTTTAAATCCAGACTCAAAACAGTTCTGTTTAGCTGCGTCTGACAAAGGTTTTCATTTTCCATTCCGCACTCTTCTCTCTAATTCTCTCTAATTTAATGTTGCATCTCTATTTTAAAATGTTGTGATGATTATTTATGTTTTAATTTGTTTGTTTTGTGATTTTAATGTATTTCTTACTCTGTGAAGCAGTTTGAATGACTTTGTGTATGAATTGTGCTGTACAAATAAACTCGCCTTAAACCAATACTATAAATAAACAATTAAATATTGAACTCCATTGTGTCAGTAGAAGATGCCAGTGTAGCAACAGCCCTGAGCTGTACAGGCACTTTAAGGAAAATACTCATGTACTGTATGAAATACACTTGTGTGTTTGCCCCACAGACACATCACTTAACACAGCGGCCAACAGTGTAAATATGAGGGAGAATGAGACACATTTTAATGGAATGAATGTTCAGACAGAATTTTCATCAGAGACTTTGCCAAGGACGGATAACATGGATCTGAAGAGCTGCTGCTTCTGTGTGAGCCGCTCAAACAAGGAGCAGAGATGAGAGATACAGCTTCAAAGTGCGGCCTGGTCAAATCTCTGGCTGCACAAGTGCAAATCCAGGCAAAGTATTTTAGCAACTACAAAAACTGAACTTTTGTTTTTTTGTGAATATCTTTGTGTCAGTTCAATGCCTGTATAAATGAAGAAGCCTTTATTTATTTTACAGAAAAGGGCCTTGAGAATGATCACCGCAGTCATTACAGGGAACATCCAATCCATTATTTGTTGAACTTAAAGCATTGAAAATGTGTGATATTGTTGACTTAAAGTCATTAGTGCGAAGTGTTTCCTGTAAAGATTCAAAGAGAGTTTGAGATGAGAACTAGACACAACAATTTAAAAGGAACCGATGTGTTTAAAAAACCCAGATTCAGAACCAAAGTGATGGAGCGAAGTGTCGCTGTGAAAGGAGCTCCAGTTATGGAACAGTCTGAAGAAGAAATCAAAGAATCAAGAACAATGACGACATTTAAAAAAAACACAAAATCGAGTACAATGTGTTTGTATGAAAAAGAAAACTAAGCTGTGCACAAAAGGGAAGATTTCTGTTTGAAATTGATCCAGAATTATCCATAATAAAGTGAATGTGTCTAGAAAAAGGGGCAGAAAACATAAGACGAGGAGGAGGAGGAGAAGAAGAAGGAGAAAGAAGAAGAAGAAAGGAGGAGGAAGAAGAAGGAGGAAGAAGGAGGAGGAAGAAGGAGGAAGAAGGAGGAGGAAGAAGAAGAAGGAGGAAGAAGAAGAAGAAGAAGGAGGAAGAAGAAGAAGAAGAAGGAGGAAGAAGAAGAAGGAGGAGGAAGAAGAAGAAAGAAGGAAGAAGGAGGAGAAGGAGGAGAAGAAGAATCCTTCACTAATGAAAAAGCAGTGAACATTTGACTGTACCAGGGCTTAGGGGTGAATAAGTGTAAAAATGCAGACAAAAGCCATTCAGGAATAATTTGGTAAAAGCTTTTGGTGAATTTAAACTGACGGCAATCACCAGATGACCTCATGTTCACATTATTTTCACTGCAGAAAGGAGCAAAGGCGAAAATATCTGAATTTGTTAAACAGAACGAACATAGAACTAGTGAATAAATTACTGAAAGGTGCATTGTGGAGGGTCCGTCAAATGCTTTTCCCCATGGAGATGTTGCTTTGTCTGGAATGTTTCACAGTGTGGCATTAAACCTTTCCATCTTCATGGAGACAAACCAGAAGTTACAGGTCGGATCAGTGGAGAGGCGACCCTGGTCATAGAAAGCCTGGCATTATTGAGTTATTAAACCAACTTCAGGCAGAGCAATGGTATAACCATAGAAATAAGCAGGTGACGGACCCTCCACCAGAAAAGTTACACAATGCACCTTTAAAAGCCAGAAGCTGAAGCTAAAAACATACACAACAGTCAAGCTCCTAATGCGAGCTTCAGTTCTGCTCAAACCTAGTTCAAGAAATAAGATAAAAAAATAATAACACCAATCTTTAAAAGGCTTGTTTCCATGGAGATGTTAGTTTAATGCCGTACTGGGGAACATTGTGAGCAAAGCAATAACATCTGCAAGAAAGAAATTGTCAAAAATTATGGAAACAGAAATAATACAATCTTTAAAAGGTCCAGTAAGCAACATTTGTGGTGGAGGGCTTGTGATCCGCTTGTTTCTATGGAGGTAGTTAGTTTAATGCCATACTGTGGAACATCTCCACTGAGACAGGCAGGTGACAGACCTTCCACCAGAAAGGTTACATAATAAGCCTTTAAGACAGACTTTGTTAGATCAGATTATAGTACACGTCTTTCTACATAATTTATCGTTCTCAAAACCGTCACAAAACCACTCGAGGCAGCAACTCTCCAACTGTGTCGCGTCACACCGCCCCCTACAGGTGGTCTGACGCTGCCGTCGGGCCCCCGACATCCAAACACAACCCACAGCGCTGACAAACTGGGGCTTATAGAAACATTATACTGTTATTTATCCCCAGCATGTGAGTCATCCCTAAGCCGACTGCTGATGACCCTGCAGCGGCGGCGGCAATTATCCGCAGATTAATTTGCAGTAAAAGTTCCTGTTTCCATGCAGGAAATATGGCCCCCTGCGCTAATGAGTTCATGGTTCCTCCTCACCGCTGCATTATTCATCTACTTGTGACAAAGACGCAGCTGCACCGAACAGAAGAGAAGAAGAGATTAGGTTTAGTCCAATGTCAGCGGTTTACAGAGGTTCACATGATCCCAATCAAAAACTGTAACTGTCCACATCTCAGAAATGACTTTATACCAGTTTAGATTATAAATACAAAACTTTATATGACGACAGTTAAAGGTCCACTGTGTAACTTGTCCAGTAACCCGTTTTACTTCTTCACATGCGTCTTAAAGCTGGGTTTGCCCTTACTGCCCCCTACTGGCTGATGCCTTCTTCAGGACCTACGTGACAAGGTGCAGCCTCCATCTCCTTTTATGCCCCTTGGACCTCGTTTGTGGATCTCAGTGGCCTCTGTGATCCTGCAGTGGTACTGACCCTTGACCCTGGCTTTATTCCAGTCAATCATGTGGTGCTTCTGAAGATCAGCTGAAATATGTGAAGCAGGTTCACAAACCTCCTTTCTGACAAAAAGAAAACTTAACTAAACTGAAGACAGAATAAACCAAATATTAAACCATTACAAGGACAGATTTGGCTTCTGCAATATTAATGAACATTTTAAAAATTCTTTGAGCTAATAAAAATAATTCTACTAGCCATGTATGAGAAATTAGTTAAAATGTCTCTGTAAATGTCAGAGTTGCAGTTCAAATACCACACAGAATATGACAAAGAAAAGATCAGTTGCCTCATGTGCAAAGAAGGTGAATCCTCCGTCTTCAAACTGTTGAACATCACTAGAACAGAGCAGTCGCCCACAACCATCAACAACAACTATTATCACGGCCTCCACAGAGTAAAAGCTAAACTCCCCTAAATCTAAAGCCTGTACATAGTGAGCAGCAGACGATATTTATGGGATTTCAGTTTGGCTTTGAAGAAAAGAACACACACACACAGAGTCGGAGGCACAGGGAAACTATTAATCAAAGCAGTGACCTTTCAGCAGCCAAACTTTACATAGCACTTCCATTTCACTCCATTGTTATTCATCTGAAGGCACTTTGTTTGCTCCATTAGTTACAATGAGACAATGGGCTCTTGTAACACACCACGACATCTCAGAATAAAAAGTATGATATAAATTTCAACAGTTGCATTATAGTGTAGATGAAGGGTGTCCAACCTGCAGCTCGGGAGCTACCAGCAGCTCTCCGCTCCTCCAGAGCAGCTCACCCAGGGATTTTGGAACTGTACCATTGTCCTGAATAACAAAAATGAGGTTAAATGTCGACTGTCTAAAGCACCTGGAGAGACTTATCCATGTGTTTGTCTCCAGTAGGTTAGATACTGTAACAGCCTCACTGGCCTCTGCAAACGAGCTGTGAGCTGCAGAACATCCAGAACACCCAGAACATCCAGAACATCCAGAACATCCAGAACATCCAGAACGCTGCAGCTCGGGTCCTGACTCGAACCAGGAAGTCCGAGCACATAAGTCCTGGTCTCAGGTCTCTGCACTGCCCCCTGTGGCTCAGAGACTTTAAAGCAGCTCTGCTCCTGCACAAGTCTCTCCAGGACCGAGCTCCAAAGTCCATCTGTGACATGTTAGAGCCTCATGAACCATCTGAGGAGCTCAGGGACCGAACTCCTGCTGGAGTCCTGGTTTAGTCCTGGTTTAGTCCTGGTTTAGTCCTGGTTTAGTCCTGGTTTAGTCCTGGTTTAGTCCCGGCCTCCTGCTGGTCCCAGAGTCAGGACTAAACTCGGGGAGTCAGAGTTTCAGATTCTGCAGCTAAATCCTGGAACAGTCTGAACATGTGAGACTCTGACTCTGTTTAAATCCAGACTCAAAACAGTTCTGTTCAGCTGTGTTTTCATTTTTCATTCCACTCTCTTCTCTTCTCTCTAATTCTCTCTAATTTAATGTCCCATCTCTATTTTAAAATGTTATGATGATTATTTATGTTTTGATTTGTATTGTGATTTTAATGTATTTCTTATTCTCTAAAACACTTTGAATGACTTTGTGTACGAATTCTGCTGTACAAATAAACCTGCCTAAAACTATTGCACATGTGTCATTTTGAAGCCCAACTTTGTGCACTAATAAATGGACATATGGACATATATTTATGTTTTATGGGCATCTAACCGAACCCGAAGACTTGCCCTCGTTTGTATAAGCGTCTCAGTTTCTTGCGGCTGCTGAAATGAGAAGCTCTCTGGTATTTTGGTTTTGTAAATGCAGCTCACTGCAGGAAAATGTGGGAGACGCCGGTGCAGATCGTAACTTTCAATTAAAGGTGCATAACTGGTGTAACTTTTCCGGTGAAGGGTCCGTTAAATGCTTTTCTCCGTAAAGATGTTATTGTTTTGTCAAGAATGTTTCACAGTGCAGCATTAAACCTTTCTGTTTTCATGGAGACAAAACCAGACCAAGTTACAGGTCAGATCTGTGGAGAGGCGACCCCCGCTCACAGTTAGAATGTCTGTTTTTCTAGGTATTTTGAGCTATAAAACCACCTGTAACTGAATAAATGTAAGGCACAGCTCTGTCTAATATCACACTGCGGAACATTCCAGGCAGCAGTGACGTATCCATAAAAACAAGCACGTCTCCAACCAAAACATTAAATCGTGCAACTTTTAATGCATTAGAACAAATCACATCAAACCATTAACAAACCTGCATAACAAAGTCTCTCTCAGAGGCACAAAAACCAGAAACAACAAAACTGTTGAGTTCTAAGCGCCTTTTTCTATCAGTACATTTTAAACAGTGTATTTTATATTCATTGTGATTGTGCAGGGCATAAAATATTCATAGGAACTTGTAAATAATAATGATTTATGACCATTTTGGAAGCAAAATAAAGTTGTTTCACTCAATACTCCAGAAAAGTAAACTTAAGTGTAAAGTGTGGGTGTTTGTTTATGTCACATTAGCATTTTTCATTAACATTCATAAAGTTTGATTTCATAAAGCTGAGGAACTGTAAAATATTATTAACCAATGTGAAGACACTTAGGGATGCACCAGTCTGATACTGGGATTGGAAATCAGTGCCCATCTAGAAAAATAGTATCTGAATGAGTTATTGTCTTCGAAATATCGGTTCATCTGATATCCTGGTTGGGTAAGTTAGGTAATAAGACTATTTACTGGTCATAGTTGGTGTAAAATAATGTTGAAACTTTTCTGTTCTGTTTTGTTTTAAGGAAATACATTTAAATAAGAAGCTGGATGAGTGCAGAACTAAAACTTGACCTGATGTCCCTAAATGTTAGTAACTGGTATTGATTCTTCTGTTAAAATCTGAGTAAATATAGGACACATATTTCAAAACACATTTACATGAAATTCTGAGTAAAAGTGAGGATAGAGTTTTTTTGCATATTGAGGATAGAGTTTTTTTGCATTCTCAGACACCCACAGTGAGAAAAACCCTAGACAAGACCAAGTGTTTTGGCAAAAGGCAGTTAAGGTTCTGCAGAGCGGAGATGGAGGGGGCGACATGGGCTTAACCTGGAGCACCGCCTCTTCACAGCATCAGAGCAAACGAGAGACGACACAACTTCAGAAACGCTCAGAAGAGTCTGTTTGGATGCTGGAGCTTTTGGTGGTCAATTTGGCGGATCATTTCCGTGAATGATTTCAGGCCAGAGATTTGTCTCTTACAAAACAGCTTCATGTTTTAATAATATTCCCACATTTGTGTTCACTGTGAGGAGCACTATTAGATAAGAACATCTTTAACCTGCAGAATAGTCAAATACACCAATTAGGCATAACATACAACCTGATACCTTTGCCAAGGCACTTTTTTCTTATTAAATCAAAAGCAAGTTAGCAAGAAAAATCTGATAAAAAAAAAAAAAAAACCTGACCCTTTTGTCAAAGAGAAGCTGAGGATCGGGCGAATCTACGTGTTCATGTTACCGAGTCGGCTGTTAAACGCCCTACTCGGCAGCACGGACTGACGGAAATGAGGTAAAGCTACGAACTCACAAACTGTGACTATGAGCCGTTTTATGGAAGGTTTGGCCGCCTCGCACCACATGTTGGAAAACACCATGGAAAAGTTAGCGGTCATCGACCACAGTTTGGATGAGACTTTGCCCTTGGAGAGCAGTACTGATAATAACTCCGAGAGAATTGAAGCTTTACAAAGGAGGGTGAGCAGATCTTCAGACCAAGAGACAATCGGAGGTGTGAGAAGAGCTCGACCCAAAACCAAAACAACCCGAATCTTCTCTATTGGCCTCCGCCAGCCAGGACGGCCTTGGCCAGTGGCGGCTGGTATAAATGTGCCCAGGACAGACGGTAGGCGGGTCTGTATCCAGAGGCCTGTATCCAGAGGCCTACATCGGATCAACTCCTCCCCCTCTCCTCCCCGGCTGCAAGTGTCGTCGTTTTCTGTGTATCTGTGCTCTGAGTATGTGCTGATGTCACTGAGGTGTTATTTTTGTGCACTGGTTCCATTCTATGCCCCGGTTAAGGGGCAGAGTCTGAGGGCTGCCCTCTTTTCCTCCTCCCCTCATCCTCATGTTATGTTGTTTCTTCCTCCTGTCTTCCAGTCCAGTGTCATTATGTGTTTGTAATGTTCGGACGGGGTGACAGGTCCAATACCGAATGCTTTGTCTGTCTTGTACATGTGAAGAAATTGACAAATAAAGTTACACTCATGACCCACAACTCGGTGGATGCCTAATAACCAGAACTATATATAACCAGAACTTTCCTAAGACAAAACTTTCCCCTTAGTCCAATAAAAGAAGTATATTTTTAAATATGGCTCCTGATATGAAAGAACTGAGAAGCAATGATTTAATAACCCTTGTGTAATTATTAGAATAAATATGTGTAGGCGACATTCATTTTAAATGTCAAGTGAACAATGTACAAGTGAAATGGGAAAAACCCTTTGGCATTTTCAACTTATCATTTTTTGTATTGTTCAAATAAAAATCAAACCGACACAGTGACAACAGTCAGGGCAGAAAAGTTTGTTGAAAAAGGTGTAATTCTGGTTATAGTATTTCAGTTCGTTGCTCTTCTGTCTGAGTGCTTAATAATCAGCCCTTAAGCAGGGTTTCACGCTAACTTTTTTTTTTTCAGGAGCACATGTGCCCCTAAGTTAAAAATTTTAGGAGCACAGAAAAAAATGGGGGCACAAGTAGGTTTTCATTTCGAACGATTATTACAGTGCAGAACTTGCACACACCAACTTATTTGAATTAATTTAATACAAAAAACAAAAGAATTATTATGACTGTACTTTTCCTGCATGACCGCAGTGTTTTTATAAATATATGTTAATTTTATCTGATTAATATTTAGACTAAAAATAAGCCAAACAAACTGTACTGGACTGAAACACTCTGTGGCCCTTTTTGGACCTTCACCACAGTTTAAGAACCTCTTCTTTAAGAGAAATTCCAATGGAACTTTACACAAAACTGCTTCAAAGTGAAAAACATCCATCCATCTTCTCCCGCTACCTGTATTTTCAAATTCCTAGGTGAAGTTACATTCTCTTACTGGTTTTACAGTGGTTTTTAGCCTCTGCACATTTACCAAACTAAACGCACATTGTGACAGAGTTATTTGGCATTTTCTTAGGCAAACTTCAGCCCACATATCACCTGCTCTGTGCTGTAGCTCTGCTCTGTGCGGACACTGACAGAAAATTAGTATTGGCGTATTTGACGTGAGGCGGAAGGATAGGTAGGGATACTTGCCCTGTGACGCACGTTGGTACACAAGGGTGCGCCCTGTGGACAAGCCGCGCGCTGCGGAGTCTGTGCTGACGGGCCGCACAGTGTCTGCAGGCTCCAGTGCACAGGCCGCAGAGAGACGTCCCGCGTGGTCACGCACACCGGTACAAGTTTATTGCAGCGGCCGTAATGAAATATGATCACACTCAGTATTCAGACCTTGAGTCCGTGATAAGACCGAGTCCAAATGTGCCGAGACAAGACCAAGACAAAGCTTTAGCTAAGAAGGAAGTCCAGCGGGGTGGGGGCGTTTACTGAGTGGTGGGTCAGGTGTGGGTCCTGCTGCGGGCGCTCCTCGTTGAAGGGGCGTGGGTGTGTTTTGAAGCGGAGTTTGTTCGTATGAGTGATATCGGCCACACACGGAGCTCGTACGCTGGGGTCAGCGCCGCGCTGGGAAAGCGTGCGGCGCTTTAGGGGCTCCAGGCTTGGGCACGATTCTGAAGCCCTAGTGTGAGTGCCCCTAATGTTTGATACATTTAGAACGTTTAACTTGTAACGTTACGTCTGTGCGCAGTTCTCCTTATTGTGGCTGCAGCAGCACTCGCACTGGTGCGACTGTTTTATTTTCCTCGCTCGCACGACGAAATATTTACTCGCAAATGCGAGTGAAATGGGCGCACTGTAGAGCCCTGTCTTAAGTTTCCAAAGTTGCGATTAAGCTGTTGGTTCTTTTGACTGTTGTGAAGCTTCTGGGCTCATCTTCCTCTTGACCATGAAGCACCACTGGCTCCTCTTCAACTGTGTGGTTAAAAAAAGGGTCAAAATTCACAAAAACTGGGATATTTTTGAGATAAAGGATAAGAAAATGTTTCTATATGTTCTCCATGCATTCAAGAGCCATGGATTCTGCAAAAGAAAGACTTTAGATCCAAAAGGAAAATGTCTTGGACACAGTAGTTCAGAAACAAATGTATTAAAACTGTTGTCAAATTATACACAAATATAGATTTATATATGAACTTTTTAAATATAGTAAATATAAAAATGAATATAGGCTGTGTACAAGAGGCTGGGTAAGGAAATACAGTACAAAGATATAAATTGTAGATTTGACATAACAGGTTATTTACTACAGAGCTGCACAAAAGAGGCATGAAGAGACCCTGAGAACAACTTACATCTCCAACTTTTGACCGTCAGACCCTCCTCAATAGTAGGATGGATTTAGCAAAAAGGAACATATACATCAGCTGACTGAAAAATAAACGAGTGGAGTGGAGAAGACTACAGGAGAACATCCTTCCTTCCTTCTGGTGCAGTCGTGGCACCTTCATTAGAAGCAGTTTAACTATGTTGGTTTGTTACTTGAATTATTATTGACTTCTGGATGGTTTGAGATTCATTGGAATTCAGATTTTATATCATCTTTATAAGATTGCCGAAGTATAATTAGCAAATGCAGATGAATTTAAAACAACTGTACACAGGATGAAACACACCACATGGTGTTGTTACCATGTTAGTGCACTAAAGGTCAGCACTATTTCGCTTAAAGTGCAGAAACTTGTTGATTTGTACAGAATAAAACCAACACATCAGTACATATAAACATCACTTCCTTTATCTGATATGAAGCGTGTTCTGCAAACTCGAGCACTGTTCTCTTTGCCCTTGTTTCGTCATGTTGGATTCAATCAGAAATATCCGCTGGTAATTATAAGGTAGGACTTCGTTTTGTGCCACAAGTGCATTTCCTCTTGTTACGGCACAAAAAAAAAAAGTGAGCATTAAAGTCTGTGAAACTTCACACATTTACAGCTCCCGATAATGAGCCTTTTCCCTCTCGCCTCCAGAGAGCTGTGACGTCACTGTGATGAAGGCCGTGGGAGGGTCTATTTGTCTGAATTTCTCAAACTTTTGAAAACTACAGTGAACAGAGAGTGTGGCAGGTAGACAGGCAGTGCAGGCCGGTTATGGAGGAAATGAGCTCAGATAGAAGGTTGGAATACATTACACGCTGTCATTGATGTTATAATTAGACAGAACTAATCCAGACACTCAAGTTTGCTTTATAATTTCCTGGATTAAAAGGTCCTATATTACACTAAATTGATTCTTGTGAGCTTTAGGCCATGTTATAATGTTCCTACTAGGGCCCGACCAATATGGATTTTGTTGCAGCCAATTTGATGCCGATAAAATGGGAGTTGGAGCTGCCGATATCATCGCTGATATATTTATGACATAAAAATTCACTGTAAATCTTCAGTTGTTTATAAAAATTAGGTTTGTTTTCAATTGGGTGTATTTAGGCGATATTTATTATTATTCTGCCTCTATATGTCATATTTAAAGAGTCGGTCGGCCAAAGGGCATTTCTGTACGATATTCTAACCAGTAAAGAAAGTACTATAAGTAAACTACCGCTGTTAGCCTTTAGCGGTAAATGTGTGTGCACTACTGTAATTAATGATCTGCTAAATGCCGATAATTCACACTTCTGTTCACCGCTCATTTCCATATCAGTGTGTGTCCAGTAACATATATACGGCCACTATAGTCACTTTACAGCCGCTAACAGAAGAGAAAACAGCCTGTTTATGTGTGCGAGCTACAGCAGCTAATCGCTAACCAATGAGAAAGAACCAAAACGAGCTTCAAACCGACACATTTCAACACTCAGCCTCACACAGGCTCCTCTCAGATCAGCACCAAGAACTGTCCTTTAATCCAGACTCACACTGAGCGGCCGCAAAAACAACACAATCTCAGTGTTTTGCACATAGACGTATATGTGCACATGGATCTACGGCTGCGGCTGTGAACAAACGCACATGGTGATGCGTTCAGGGGCGGGACGGACACAGACAAATGACTCCGCAGATAAATCCTGATGCCCCGCCACAGATCAGGACATTTATCTGTCTGTAAACTGGATTAAATGGGCAGAATATAAAGAGTCTGCGCTTTATAACAAGGTAAAACATGCCCACATGGAATATCGGCCCATATCAGCAAGATTTTGGCAGATATGTTTCCAAGAGCCCATATTATCGGCCGATAATATCAGCTAACCGATATATCGGTCAGGCCCTAGTTCTTACCTCAACAAAAACATACTCAACATTGTGTTTTGTTTCATTCACACGTGTGTAAGCCACATCTCCAGAGCGCAAGATGCTCGGTTCCACCTTGTGATGTCATGTAGTGGTGGTTTTCCAGTGTGTTTTCCATTTGGGAGAAGAACACAGCCTAAATATGCAGGATTGTTTAACGTCTGAATGAAACAAAGCGAGGAGTACATTTAGCTTTGAGCATTTATAGTCTCTGTTGAAGAGCGCAGCACTTTGGAAACTGCTTTGCTTATAAAATGTGCTATAGAAATAAAGTGGATTTGGATTAGTGCACAGAGATAATTACTGAAACACATTACACAGAAACTACCCAGCTCTCCTACACATTTGTGGTAAAGAAAATGGGTGAGTTTGCAGTAAATTTAAATATAATTTGGGGAAAATAATAAAAATCTTCTGTACATATCGGCCCAAAAGTATCAGCAGACAGCGACATTGGTTTGTCTGGATTCTAAACAAGCTGTAATAGCCATAAAAAACATATTGAAATGACAAAACGATAGAAATAGAGAGTCAGAGATGAAGCTTGTGTAGGGAGTCCATGTTGTTTCACAGTTTTTACATATGCTGCATATTTAATATATGTCAAATGACCGCACGTACTTACATATACACGTATATGTGTGTGTCTGTGTGGGAGTGTAATATATAATTGTGAAAACATGAGTTGAATTGAATAGATGGAACACTTAAATGCTAACACAAAGCAAACATTTACCAGCGCAATCCCAACTTAACATCTCAACATTTTGCACAGCCCTTGTGCCTTTTGCCTGTGGCCCCTGTTCCCGCTCTCTCCCACACTGCACTAATGAGACACAGAAACAGTTCAGACCAGACTTCAGTTCTAATTATGTCTTTGCTTTATTCACACAGCACATTACAGGTGCCATGTCTACACACCTGAGCAGAATGGAAGAAGCGTGTTTCCTTTTGTGGAAACACGCTTCTTCCATTCCCCCTGCATCATAATGAGGCTCAGTGTTGAGACAATTATCAGATCATGTGCATATACAAGGGTGATATACGCTTGTGCCTCAGAATACAAAGCTCGTTCGGAAATTAATGAATGAACTAAATGAATAATAATAGACTGTGCTGTAAGTTTCAAATATGGTTAAAATAACTGATACCCAAAAACTATTGCACCTTGCCAGATTTTTTTCTAGCTGTAAAATTGGAAAGTAATTATCTTGTGTTTGTATAATTAGACCTACATTCTAATAATAATAATACATTTTATTTATAGGGCGCCTTTCTGGGCACTCAAGGTCGCCTCACGACAAGTCAAAAGTCTAGTCAAAAGTCTAGTCAAAAAGTGTTGTCTTATCATTCTGGTATCAAGTACAGTATTAAACAGCCTTTGCCCTACGATGAGAATCAAGTTTGTTCAAGTAGTTTCATCTGTGGGAGCTGGAATCCTCCAACCTGTGGCTCCGTGGATCTGCTCAACAGTGGTGTTTATGTGAAGAGTGGGATTCTACAAACTGAGCTACTGCCGAGAGTTAAACCTGGTTTAAACCAGAATAAATCTGCCTTGTACCTGGAAAGAAAAAGTCTAAAGATATTCTGAAGAATTGTATCATTTACATTTTTGTGTGTTGTCAAATATTGAAACATCTTTACAGATTTTTGTTGAAATTACAACATATTTTGCATAACAGAACCCTGTTATCTGTCCATGTTATCTGGCCACACTGGTTTGTCAAAGCCTGATCCCGTCAGGTCTCAGAAGCTCAGCAGGTTCTGGTCAGTATTTGGATGGAGACACTGGGAATTCCAGGGGCCACAGGGGGGCACCACTCACAAAACCTGTCCTTGTGTCTTTAGGCAAGACACATCATCCACATTGCAACAACACCAAAGTACATGTTTGACTACAAGAACATAACTAGAAATGACCTTTACCGTTTATGTAGGGAGGGCAATTTCAAATATCTGCGGTTTGTCCGAGGGAGAGCGTTTAGTACATTAGACTATTCACCAGCCTTGAGCCGACACAGTTTACTAAAAACACAAAAAATACACGTGAGAAGAAAAACTAGACTTGTACATGACACAAACCCTGAGGCAGCTCATCTTCAGCTCAACACGATCAAGATAAACTGACTTTCCTCAGTGAGGAGTGATTATTATGTGGATGCCCTGTGCTTTCTGCACCTTTACAAACAAGCTTTAAAAACACTTGACAAAAAACACTACAGAAATCACCATTGTCACATTTTACAGAAATACAAATTAATGACCTGGGACAATCTTATTCAAATTAAAAAATATCTGTCCAATGTATAAGATTAAACATGTCTCGGCCCCTTCGCTGAATGACTTTGTTCATTTCAGATCCAGTGAGGGCAGTGAGCAGAGGAAGTGAGGGAAGAGCATTATTCCTCAGTTCTGTTTTCTCCATCAGTGGAACTGAAGCCGTCAGAACATCTCCTCATTCTCTGCTTTTAAAAAGATGCTATAAAGATGCTTTTAGAAACGCAAATGTGTGAACACTAAAACTTGTATTATATTTTTGCAGTCGTATTGTACATTTGTGTCATTTTTGATGTGTAACTTTTTAAGTGTATTTTCTTTTCTGCCTTTTTCACATCTGGCAAAGGGACCGATGCAAACAGCTCTGATCAGTGAACCTGGGCACATTTACACTATTTTAATGTTGATTAATGTGCATTGTCCATTTGCAAATAAACAAATAAATAAATAATAAAATAAATAAAGGAGCTGTTGAATTGCAAACTTTCATTACATGACATCACACGGTGGAACAGAGCATTTCGAGCTTGGAGATGTGGACAGACCAATAAACCAGAGCTACTCAAACATGTGAATGAAACAAAACACAATTCCACATATATTTTTGAGGGGGTAAAAACATTAGAACACAGCTTCAAGCTGATTGAATATATCCAGCTCCTTTCTGCTTTATCCGGCTGGGTCACGGTCAGGTCACCACTCAGCCCTCTGCACCATAGACTGTACAAAAGAAGTGGACCAAGTGAGCGTGGCACCACCCACAGCGTTTAGTGCCGCTCAAATGAGGCTCGCGATGCCACAGGTACAGGAGCGAATCAGGAGCCAGGCTCTATGTTATGAATAGGGTTTTTTCCACAGGCAAAATAGCGGGGAAAAAAATCAGGCTTATGTGTCACAGGTTCATACGAACATTTTAAGACCAAAATGATGAGGCTCAGTGCAGCAGGTCCAGAGAGACGAGCGATCAGATCCCAGTGTGAGTCAATGGGAAAAAGGAGAGAAGGAGCCGGAAGAGCCTCCTGGAGCACTTCCTGTTTGGCACGCGGCGGCTAATGGGTTAGCTTAGTCCACTCATATATACGGACTATGCTCTGCACACCCGACCCCTATGAACCCTGCGGGTGGTGCACCCACAGGCGGGTGGTGCATCCACAGGAGGGTGGACCCACGTTGTCCTTTCAGACTGAGCCCGGCCAGGGTTCACAGGGTCCGATAAGAATCTCTTTTTAGATTATAGAAATAGATTTTTAAAAATAGATTTAAAAAACCTGATATAAATCTATTTTGCATAATATAGGACCATCAGAATGCACATTGTGTTGACTGACCTTGAGTTTGACTGGCAGGACAAAGAACAAACATTTACCACATCTAATCTGAGCCATGGCCTAATCAGAGGAGACAGCCTGAAATAATGCAGCTACAACTGAGCAGAAATTTGCATCTAGTTTCGTAAAGAAAGAGGTTGTATGACTCATGTCTACTCTGAGTACATTATGAAAGGAGCTACTGAAGGAATAAGCAAAGAGATTAATTAAAAATTAAACAATAAGAAGTTGTATGTAAATGTATCTTTACCAACAAATCTGCCCCAAAGGTCTCACTGATTAGTCTGAGCGTTCAAACCTGGAATACAACACTGAGAGGAAAGCTTTTAGAGGTAAAAAATGTTGTGGTTTTTTGAGCATTGAATAAAAGTTTGTTTTTTGGGTGTGAAGTTCAGTAAGGGTATTGCAATGGTTGGCAGTACTTGGAAAGTTTCAGATTTAAATGGACGTTTGGTGTTTCTTTGGGAAACTTTTACCATAAATGTCATTAATGCAACACAGTATAAGCAATATAAAAGACATTATACCAAGGTCAGGGAGAATTTTAATCCTAACTGCTGTGCATTATTGTTGTATAACTGCAGAGGTATTGTACCGGCAACAGTGAACCACTGTTCTATATCACTACTAGTGTGAGCATCCCCATAGCCACAGACCGTATAATAGCAGCAGCAGCAGTAGCAGAAGCCGTATATTATAACTACAGCACAGGACTAAAACCAGAAGACTAATCACGACTCAGGGAGGAGGAGGCAGAGACTGGCAGGTTACTTCTGATAGTACCATTATTATTCATTATTAAGAGTGAGACAGTAGACAAAATAAAAGTGAGTGAATGTGTAGGAGAAAAACACAATATTTACAAAGTGTTAATTATGAAGTTCAGAGATCCACAGCCTGGTATATTTACAGAGTACCATATTTTTCCGGACTATAAGTCACTCCGGAGTATAAGTCGCGTCAAACAAACAATGCGTCATGAAGAAAAAAAACATATACGTCACACTTTTTGGGGGAAATTCATTGTATAAAATCAGAGGCCAAGAACAGACAATTCACCTAAAGGTGAGTTATAGAAACACCAACAGACCAGAGAAGAACAGGCTGAACATGTGTCGGGTTTGTTCACGTCACATATGAACAGTTATTCACAAAACTAGAGCAGAAACAACAGAAAAGAACAAGTTTACCGAACTCTCCATCTCGCTCCAAATCACTAAATCCACTGAATTCTTCATCCTCGTGTCACTTCTGAGTAACTCCACCAACTCCAGATAAATTCAGCTTTTGAGTTTGAGTTTCCTCCACTTTTCTCCATCAAACACAAGTTTCTCTCACTCCAAACTTTCTTTCTGCTGCTCGACTGTTCCTCTCTTCCTCCGCTCAGTATTTACCGTAAGTAATAATGTGATTGTGCACATTGGTTTTACAGAAACTAAACTTAAAGCCTCGTGGCTCATTTACAGATAGTGAAAAAACAGCTGGTGTTGATGCAGAAGCTTCTGTCGACTAAAGGACCAGATTCACTGGACAAAAAAAAGTCTCCACCTGGATTTAAGTAAGAAAACAGGAGTGAGGTGCTGCAGGTGGTGACAGAAGTGACAGTGGAGCAGGAGGAGGAGCCTGAGGCGGAGCAGATGCTGGTACAAGCCCAGAGCCTCTTGTGTCAGGGTGAAAATCACATGTGAAATTATATCTCGCTGTGGAATCGCGTCGGCTCCTTCGATGCACAAAGGACTTTTAATATATTCAGTCGGTGCCTCGGGTTTGGACCTCGCCCACGTTACATTTACGTTTAGATGAACTGAAATAGTTCATATATAAGTCGCACCTGAGGATAAGTCGCAGGAAACACCCAAACCATGAAAAAAGTGCGATTTATAGTCTGAAAAATACGGTATTTGTTTTCAAGTTGATCATAGTACAAATGGAAAGATCTGGAGCACACAGATCAAATGCAACCGGTTAAAGGCACAGGTCCACACACAAATAACGACAGTTCGTGCAAACCGAAAAAACAATCTAAGTCCAGAGAGAAACGAGTGTCCATGAGGAGCGGGAGTGAGTAACTGAGCGGCGGATATACAAATTAACTTCCATTAGGAGGGACTAGCTTCAGCTAAAACAGAAAAAAACATCTATAATGAGCAAAGAAATACCTGTAATGTTAATAGAGGAGAAGTCAAGACAAAAAAGGTTGTGCACCACTGGCATATTGGACAACAGAAAACACAGATTACTGAAAAGTGTAAATTCGGGAGGTCGGATAAAATGATACTTGTACTAAAGCTGTAGTCGACAAAAGAAATTCCCGGTCAACTAAGGACAGACTCTAAGTGTATTAAAAGGGAGCAGGACGCTGGCAAAAGCTCTCGATTATTATTGATCAATTAATCCACAAAATGACTACAGCCCATTACAGACCTAGTGATATTCTATAGGTTTGGGGGTAAGACAGACATTCGAGTTTGTCCAGATCAGGGTTTTTATATCATCATATTTAAATCACTCTTCACGTTACTGATACTGATACTGATTATAACGTCTGCACCAAAAGCATAAGTTCTGCTTTGTTCCATTCACCATTTTAAAACACACAAAACCTGCAAGTTTGTGATGAGCTCTTCTCAAACAGAAAACACTGCTCCACCTTCTGATGTCATGTAGTGATACAGGAAGAGCTCCACTGTGTTTTTAAACTCCATACACCTAGACTAGAATCATTTGGGTGATTTCAGCTCTGAAATAGTCTATTTCTACCTGAAGTAAACTAAAAGGAGCTGTTAACTTAAAATGAAACAAACCACAACACAACTCCAGGTATGTTTTCGATGAGATAACAATGTTCTAAACACTGTTTTAAAACTCACAAGCTCCATTTTGTGTAATATATAATCAGCATTACACAAATGTGCACAGTATTTAACAACATCGAGACTCAGAGCTCATCCTACACACAACTGGGAGTTTCATTGTAATACGAAAAGCTTTATTAATGCCAAAAGCTTTAGTCCCTCTCCAACTTCCAGCCGAGACTGTGGATATCTGTATGCACTGCACACGGTGGCTGCCTGTTGTTCCATTCAGCTCTAATTGAATTTGCAGTTTCCCCGCCCCGCCCTCTTCGAATGTAGATAATTTGGTGAAACAGCCGTCTGGTATCTGGAGCCTCTGCGCTGACAATTAATATGGAGTCTGCAGCGAAGTGAAAGTGTCCAAAAGAGACGACTCAATTCAAATGGGACGTGGACGCAGAGCAGAGCCAGAGGTGTCGCGCTGTCACTCAGATCAGCGACTGGGGGGAAAGATGTAGATTGAATAAATAAATAGAATAGGGCTGGGCAACATTGCGGAAGACGTGTTTAGTTTTCCACAAGAAAAAACAAGTTTAAAGGTGCACTGTGTAGCTTTCCTGGTCTGGTGTATGTTACCTGCTTGTCTTTATGGACATGTCATTCACTCCTTCCTAGAATGTTTCCATGTACAGTGAACCGTCGCTATAGCGCGCTTCACCTTTCGCGGCTTCGCAGATTTTTATTTTTTTTTTACAGTGCATTGTGTTCTGAATCCTGATTGGCTGAGGTCGTCTCGAAGTGAAAAAAGTCACGTTGGTCTTTCACTTAGACCAATGTCCACAGTTTCTGTGCATCGTCTCTGTTCAGCCCGACAAAATTTACCTTTGCAACTTTTCTCCAGGACAAAACCCACAATGTGGAGGAAACGTTCTGCACGACAAAGGCAAAAGGCCGAGGAAGATGAAACCATCCCAGGAAAAGTGAAACTTCTGGACCTGCTGAAGGTAGAAGCTCTGCGGCTGTAGGCGCCTTTACGGAATAAACGAATCTTTGGTTTGTTCTGGGAAAAAGACGCCTGCAGCACAGCTTCAGTAGAAAAAGACGCTACAGGAGTCAGGACGAAGAGGCTCAGTCAGAGGGACTGAGAAATACGCCTGAGTCACAATGTCCAACCTCCTATTCACTATTAAAATGATTATTTTACACTATTTTCAAAAATTATCAGAGTTATTTGCAAGAAAATGTTTCTATTTTTATTTCTAATCAAATGCTTGGGCCTGAAAACAGGTTTGGATCTTTGGATTCATTCTATAGTTCAGTATTGGACTGTATGATAACTGTAAAAAATAAAGCTGATACTTCTCGGATTTCGCCTGTCGCGGGTTCATTTTGGAACGTGACCCCCGCCATAAACCAGGGGGTCACTCGATTCAGTTGCACATGTTTTTCTTGCTCTACAACATCCTGAAAAACATACATTCGTACTTGGAGTGGGAACGCCTCTCCACAGATGTAACTTGGCCTCATGGTGTCACATGCTTGTTTCCACGGATACACATAACCTAAGTATAGACATATTATATATCGTATCGTTAAAAGGCTGATATCTGTGATAGCGCTGCGACTCAGAGAAGTTCTGAAACTCAGAAAAGTCCATGACCCCAAAATATAAAGCACAAATATGGAACTTTTCAGAAATCAGTGAAAGCCTTTGCTGCAGAGCGATGACTAAACTTGGTCTGGCCAATGGACGATATAAGGATTTATGGCAAATCTTTAATTACATAGTAGAATTTTAATAGAATAGTATGAAATAACATCTGAATAATGTAGAAAAACTTCACTGCACCATTTAAAGGAGCCAAAATACACTATTTTCTGTTTTATAATGAAGTTTCCTCATCAAACAGAGGAACAGAGCATTTTGAGGTATGAAGACAGACTAATAATACAGGATTAAACATGTGTAAATGAAACAAAACACAACTCCAGGTACGTTTTTTAGGAGGTAACAACATTATAATAAGGCTTAAATATCACAACATCATCATGAGTCAATTTTGTCTAATCCAGGACCTTTAGGTTCTGCACATATTTGAAAAGCTTTTACAGAAATGACCCACCAAAGCATTTAATTAATCCAGGCTTGGCATCCACAGAGAACATCGTATCACTTCTTCTGCCAAGTCTCAGCTGTTAAATCTGAACATGTTTTAATGAGACTGATCAGTTCTCTGTAAAACACATCATTTTATATTTCGCTGCAGCGCCAAACAGAGACAGAACGTTCATGAGCTCGAGTTACACTGTCAGAAATAAGAAAAACAGCGGTGAATGTCTCGGATGGTGAGAGGAGGTGCTGGAGCTGCCCGATCTGTCCATCGAAACTGCACTAAAACTCTGCTCATTCAAAGAAACACAAAAGCATTTTCCAAGTCGAGTCATTTGCTCCTCGCTGATATCGGCCGATCAAAAACATCGAATGAGCAACAACTGGAGCTGGGGTCTGGAGGAGGGTGAACGTTAAAATCAAAGACAAAGAATTGGAATGAATAAGGTTTGGATTTGTACCAAGAGGACTTTTTCTGCTCTTTTAACTACACTGATATTAGAATTTAGTGTTTCCCATAGACTTGAATAAGATTACAGTGGCACAAATATGTTTTTTTCTTTGAATAATTTCATCTCATTCAGACTTGTGGAGCATTAATCGCACTTACTGCCTGTAGTGAAGTTTTAGCAGTAATTTTTTTCCACAAATGTGGTCTTAACTTCAAGTTTGTCCAAGAAAACAATTTAAAGGTGGACACTGTAACTTTATCTTTATCTTAAATACAGGACCACAGCATCACCAGAGCCATAAGCAGGGGGACTGTGAGCTTCCGGTGAGAAAAACTAGTTTCAAAGTGTTTTGTCTTCCAAAGGTTTTAACAGTGGAACAATCTGCCCACTTTTGTGAGGGAGGCACCTTCACTACAGTCAACAGTGATTTAAAGGAGCGGCTCAGATCAACACAAACCTGTGAACACAGTTCTTAAGAACTTAGTTTTCTGGTGCATGTGCAATATTTATACTGCACATGTGCAATATTTATACTGCACTTTAGAGGCTGTGTGCAATACATGTACTTTTGGGTTATGTGCAATACATGAACTAATCAATGCACTAATGAAATGTGAACTGTAATCTTAAGTGTTTATGATCCTGAATCGCTCCTGTCCTGGTTTTAGTTTGTTCTTAATGTATTGTGTCTGTATTGTCCTGTGCTCTATGTTTTTTGTGTTTTTAAAGACACCATCAGCCTGTCGAGGGACGACAGATGGAAATTAGTCTGTGGCTAAAATCTTGCATATTTACATATGTAATATATGTTAATTAATATGCACTGCCCCCTTCTCACACATGGAAAATTACACATCTTGGTGTGTGTATGGCTGGCACCAGGAAAGTCATGGAGCGATTATACTTTTTTTGTTTTTAGGGCAATAAGGAGATTTTTAATTTACTTACAGACTTGAGATTTTGCATTTTTGTAGCTAAGGCCCTAAATTAAGCATTTTTTATGTCCAAAAAGTTGTTTCTACATGTTTGCTGTGGGTTTTGTATAAAAGAGTGTGAATTTTATTTTCTGTTTTTTTTTTTTCATCTCTATTTCTGGTCCTGTAGCTTTTCTCACAGCCTCATGACACAACTACAGCAGCAGATTGTGAAATAACAGGTTGGACTGAACAAAAGGAGGTAGAACACTTCATTAGGGGTAAAAGGGGCAGTTTTAAAAGCAAAATTAAGACAAAAATCCAGGCGAAGAGAAATGTACTAAAACTGCCCAGTGTCTATGGGCTTTCAGTGTTCCAACAGACATGTACATCAACTAAATATAAAAGTTAATTTTTCAGCACTTGGGCAGAGAGGCAAAACCCTTCAGGACATCACTCATTCATTGCATTAAGCAGTTCAGCAATTCCTTTTTATTTTATTGTATTTTCCCGCTACAGAACTATAAACAACAGTACATTTCCAGTACAAAAGTTTGCCATTTTTCAAACTTCCAAAACAAAGTGACTCAGATACACTTTCTTTATTGAGGACAAAGGCTGAGTTTAGTGAAAACTGTTGTGCTCCAAAGCAATAAGAGACTTCAGCAGACTTCAGCCATCTGTCTGTCAATCTGTGGGCCCACCTTCCCATCAGCCACCTGTCCAGTGCCTCTCCAGGTCTCAACAAAACACCACACATCCCTTTGTAGTGCCGTTTATCTGAATAAACTAAACTGAATAAAGACACAGTACAGGGGATAGAAGGAGACAAGTTCAACCTTCACAAACAGAAAGGAGCTGCAGAAAACAACCAGGCTGATCATGAAGAAAAACACTAGTTCAATAATCAATAGTTGTGATCAGTAAAGCTCGGAAAAGACGATCCCATTCTTTAAAAGGGCCACATTACGTTATTTTCTGATCGTCATAATGTTGTTTCGTCATCAAAAACAAACCTGGAATTGTGTTTTGTTTCATTCACACGTTAAACAAACCAAACCCTGCACATTTAGGTCATAATATCACAGGTGATAATCTCACAGGTGATAATCTCAAGACCATTTCCAGATTTTCAGATAATAGTTAAAAAAAAGATGTCATGTCACAGATAATTTAAGACTTAGCTGAGCTTTGTGGGGGGGGACTGTTCTTTTTAGTCACTGTAAAGCGATTTGTGTGGTATTTTTTGTATGAAAAGCGCTTTGTAAATAAAGTTTGATTGATTCTCTCAGTTGGAAAACAGGCAGAACCTTCACTAGTGATTTGGATGATTTCAGTTGCCAATTTCTACTGAAATAAAGACAGAAGGCGGCTGTTAACATGAAAACTACCACTGCATGACATCACAAGTTGGAACAGAAAACTACTGCACACCCCACACTGCAAACTTTAATGCACTTTCCATATCACAGCCTCAGACACAATGCTGATGGTAAAAGTACTTATACTTTTGTACAATGCAACGAACTAATGATCCAGAAACTGCCTGTCAGTAAATATGTAAATGTAATGTGTTGTGGCCTTAAAGTACGTCTAAGATGTGTCAAAATGTTTAAAATATATAAAGTGGTGTTGCAGCCACAGTTCCTAAGTCTTATTTAGTGTTGTTTAGTGTTGTTCTTTTCAAATATGTTGATCATTAGATTGCAGGACGTACAGCACAGATAATCTAATACCTCTGCCACATCACAGAAATATTAGATACAGGAGGTGGTATTTCTTTGTTTAGAGCACAGTGAACAGTAAACAGGATTGATAAGCCCAGGCAGGCAGAAGAAAATACCCATAATGCATTTCTCCAGCTCCAGGGCCCTCGCATGGATCTGATCAATAATAATGACTTAAGAGTCGCTTCACAGCTGCACATCAAGGAGCTCAAATTGTGGCCATTTTTTCTGAGCCAACACACATTTTACTTTCAAGTCACAACACAAAATCACATAAAATGATCAAATATTTAAAACATGATATATACATGAGACACGTTCTCTGTCTTACATGTGTCACACTGCAGCTGAGCCTCTGCAAACACTGTCCAGAATGCACAGATCCTCCTAATATTAATGCGTTAGTTTCCTGCAGCCTGCGGGAAGCCGGAGGGAAGAAGATCCAGGACGTGCAGGAGGGATTATGGGGGACGCCCTGGGGTCCCACTTCAGGAGCAGGAGGAAGTGTCTGGGGTGAGGGGAGGCTGGGAGTCCCTGCTTAGGCTGATGCCTCCGCGACCCGGCCCCGGATTTCATTGGGACAGATGCATTTCTATGGCGGCCACAGCTGCCCTGAGGCACACGGACGGGATCAGTGCTGCTTTTCTTCGCCCTTATGACCACCACAGATAAACTGGGCACAGAGGGGCACTGGAGCCCAACTGTGGCACATGTATTTTCACAGTTATGATAATTACAAAATCGACTTATCAGTCAATATATGAAAGCTGAAACTCTACTTTTTGGGGTCAGTATTTATCACATGCAATTTTTGGGGTTATTTTTTAGCCATATGATAAGATTTAAGACATAATGGGTTGAATTAATAACTTGTATGATTAATACGATGCCAAGAAGTGCTTAAGTGTTTCTTTCACTGGAGAAAAACAATCTCGCGATGAGTTAAAATGACTTAAATTAAGAACATTTTACTTTATTTGAGTAGATTCATCTTGACAAGTGAAATTATCTGCCAGTGGAATAAGTGTTTTTTTCTTAATTCAAGCAACATTTGATTTTATTTCTTATTTTAAGTGTAGCAAGATGTATTTTCATATTTTAAGCACAAAAATCTTATTGCACTGGCAGTGAGGTGAAATTTACTGAAATCAGGGTAAATCTTTTTAGCTTGACTCGATTTTGTTTTTTGCAGTGTTCTGCTGTTTATTTATTGCACCTTTTTTTTGGGAATAGCTTTTATGGTCTAAATCTGCTCTTGGGTTCTTGTGTCATAAATGGAATAAATTGGTTTTAATATAATCGTTTATCGTCTGTATTTTCTCCAGCGATATATCGAACTTCAAACTTTGTTACTGTGACAGGGCAGATTCTCAGTGAGCCCATTTTAGTGCTGACCAGACCCAACCCAGAGGTGGCACAGTGTGTGGTTCATATTAGTTTGAGCAGTTGCTGTGTTTAAAACGTGATTCCTGAAGCGAAACTTGATTTTAAAACTGTGAAATTGGATCTCATCTGTAACAATAGACGACACTGTTTGGATAAGAAGATTTAGACATAGCGCTTGAATATTGAAATAGAGAGCGCTTCATGCATAGTTAAACACCGTGCAGCTGTTGGGTCTTTTTCGCACAAACAACAACAGCTCAGTGATGTTTTACTTTCATCGTATTACCAGAACAAACTCCACGCTGCAGTCATTTGGACCCTTGTGGATAAATATTGTAATTGTCGGGTGTTATAGGTGAATGACTGGTGAATGTTGTGGGTAAGTAAACAAGAAAGTCGCCTCGCAAACGCCCAAAAGCAGAGAAGCAGTGTCTTTTATTGGGTTTTGAAAATTGCACTCGGAGGACAAAGCTTTATCACATTACACTTACGGACTTGTTTTTGGATTTTTCTTCATTTCCAGTCTTGGTTTTTTTAACAAATCTATGTTCTCGGATCGTGGGGTAAAGGGGATTCGTGTTTCTTGGCCTCCTTTAATCGTGAAATATAATTTACAGTAACATCTAAACATTTATTTGCACTGAGTAACTTTTCTGGTAGATGCTCCACCACCTGCTTGACTCCATGTTATTTTTTCCTGACATGTTTTTACGGTAGTTTCGAAAATAAATACAACATACATTTGTTTAATGCCATACTGTGGAACATCCGTCAAAGCAGTAACAGCAGGAGACCAGAGAAGTGCATCTATACCACGCGTTTTTGTACGGTTACTTTTCTAATCTAGAATCAAATCTTCAATAGCGGTGCACAATGTAATGTCTGACAGATATTATTAAAAGAATGCGTTTAATTTAAATGGTGATATATGTTGGACTACAGCATGTTAATAATGACTTTATGACCTTAGGAAGCGAGAACACTGCATAATTAAGTAGAAAACCGGTCCCTTTCCTTTAAAGCAAATATAACTACATCACACCTAAAGTCTGAAAACCAGTGAAGTGATTTTCTGCACTTCTGTGTTTGGTTTCAGTCCTTTTTTTATGCAATACCTCAACAAAACATTTACAGGAGGATCTCACCACAATTAGAATAAACTGCTAAATTATAGTTACCAGGCGAGATAAATATTTAAATAGAGTTCATTTGCGAAAACAGATAAATGCCATTTGGAAAAAGTCACCAGAGGCTTGTAGTGTATTTATTATAGTAATACTTTAAAAACCCAAACATTTTTACTGCTATGCAAATGTTTTTCCATCCTTCCCCTTCCCTGGAGATTATTGCTAATATCTATAGAAGATAGTAATAAAAATCGGTTTTGGCTTTTGTGCTCTTCATTTGTTGTGTCAGTTATGCCGATCTAATCTTCCACTACTTCAGTCTTCCTGATACTCGTGGCCCCTGTGCCCCCCGTGCCCCCTGTGCCCCCTGTGTGTCGTACAGATGTATCGTATTAAGCAGAAGTCAGCGGGAGGACGTGATAAACTCCGGAGTCGCCGCCTGCTGCATATGCACACAAACACACAAACAAATCAAGCGGGCATCTTTATGGAGAGAGGAGACTGGTCCATGCCAGGCTGTAAAGTGCCATCTGTCTTAGAAACACAAGGAGAGTGCTGAGACAGACCTGCGGCTGTGGAGAGGACTCTGCAGCCATAAAACACAACTGGTGTAGTCTACAATTCTGATCCAGGGGCTCTGCCAAAAACAAAAGGATCACTACAGGCTGCACGGCTATAGTTCACAATAAAACAATGCGAGATGCACTGTGGGGGTCTATTCAGTGTTGTTATGCTACTTTAATTGTTGTTTTAAGTGTTTAGGGTTTAGTGCAATTGTGTAACTTTAAAGTATTCATTTGTTCTCTGCATTTGACCCACCACCACTCCACCCGTACGCTCTTTGCTTGAGGATTTGGCCTAATGTTGTGCATGTTTTGGGTTGATGAGGAAAACTGTTGTGTTCAGAGGAAACCCACCCAGACACGAGGAGAACATGCAAATCAGCCACCATGCTGCCAGTGACAGGTCAGATCTGCGGAGAAGTGATTCTGCTTACAGTAAGAATGCAGGATTTCAAGGTATTTAACAAAACACCTGAAAAAACTATTTCAGGAGTTTTACCTCACCATTAAAACAGAATTCATGCAGAATATAATACATATTTGTTCCTGTATTTGGGGAACCATTACTCCACCTACACACCCACTCTGAGCTTCAGCTATTTTACATATAGTCGTTTTTATGGAGAACACAACTATAGCCTTGCAGCTTATGAGACCCTGTTCTCTCTGTAAAAACATATGTAAAGCAGAGCACATTCTCGTTACTCTCATCCTGCAGCAGCTCTGCCCAGAGCAAAGTGAGTTCACACCTTCACAGGTCAAACAGGTGTGTGCAGGGAGTAAACTGTCTGTAAGGGGGAGTCATCGAGCACAGTGTTCGAGTGTTTGAGGCACTGAATTTGCCCCACTCTGTGTCACTGATTAATGAGGCTCTTCATCTTCACTGTGCCGATGCAGCGCCGTAAGGAGACAGAGCTGCACTGCAAAAGGCAATATTTAGGTAATGTGAAATGACTTAAATGAAGAACATTTGACCTTATTTGGAATAAGTGTGTTTTTCTTAATTATACCAACGTGAGATTTAGCATCTTGTTTTAAGCACAAAGATGTGTTGCTTTTCTTATCTAAGTGTACAAGATGTACTTTCATATTTTAAGAACATAAAGTCTTCCACTGGTTGATCATTTTATTTGTCAAGTGAAATTTACTCATGACCATGATAAAAGCTTCTTTATTCAAGTCATGTTAACCTGACGAGAGTTTAGTTTTTGCAGTGAGTGAGAAGACGGCGCCGTGAGGACACAGAGCTGCCCACACTCAGGCTGATTATGGGAGACAGGGACACACCGGAGCACAGGCTGGAAATGAATAACAACAAGCATCAACGTGTACGAGAGCAGGGCGTACGTACGAGAGCAGGGCGTACGTACGAGAGCAGGGCGTACGTACGAGAGCAGGGCGTACGTACGAGAGCAGGGCGTACGTACGAGAGCGGGGCGTACGTACGAGAGCGGGGCGTACGTACGAGAGCGGGGCGTACGTACGAGAGCGGGGCGTACGTACGAGAGCGGGGCGTACGTACGAGAGCGGGGCGTACGTACGAGAGCGGGGCGTACGTACGAGAGCGGGGCGTACGTACAAGGGCAGGGCGTACGCACGAGAGCAGAACGTACGTACGAGAGCGGGGCGTACGTACGAGAGCGGGGCGTACGTACGAGAGCGGGGCGTACGTACGAGAGCGGGGCGTACGTACGAGAGCGGGGCGTACGTACGAGAGCGGGGCGTACGTACGAGGGCAGGGCGTACGCACGAGAGCAGGGCGTGCGCACGAGAGCAGGGCGTGCGTGCGAGAGCAGGGTGTGCGTGCTAGAGCAGGGCGTACGTGCAAGAGCAGGGCGTGCGTGCTAGAGCAGGGTGTACGTGCAAAGAGCAGGGTGTACGCACAAGAGCAGGGTGTACGTGCAAAGAGCAGGGTGTACGTACAAGAGCAGGGTATACGTGCTAGAGCAGGGTGCACGTACAAGAGCAGGGTGTACGCACAAGAGCAGGGTGTACGTGCAAGAGCAGGGTGTACGTACAAGAGCAGGGTGTACGTACAAGAGCAGGGTATACGTGCAAGAGCAGGGTGTACGCACAAGAGCAGGGTGTACGTGCAAGAGCAGGGTGTACGTACAAGAGCAGGGTATACGTGCTAGAGCAGGGTATACGTGCAAGAGCAGGGTGTACGTACGAGAGCGGGGCGTACGTACGAGAGCGGGGCGTACGTACAAGGGCAGGGCGTACGCACGAGAGCAGAACGTACGTACGAGAGCGGGGCGTACGTACGAGAGCGGGGCGTACGTACGAGAGCAGGGCGTATGTACAAGGGCAGGGCGTACGCACGAGAGCAGGGTGCAGATAGAGCTACTTTGTCCAAGTAATTTCCCTTGTGGATCAATAAAGTCTAAGTGGGCTAAGCTAGTTTACAGGGTGTATTTCAACTTCAATATTATACTTGAAGCATTTTAGGATGGTGTACATACGCCTGTCAAAATAAAATAAAAAATTTAAGTGCAGTTCATATATATAGAAACTGAAACCAAACCATAAAGCAGAATGATCCCCCAAAATCTATTCCAAATGTTCAATATGTGCAAAATATGAGATGCAATAAACACAGAAAACAGCTCTTCAGTTTAATCTATAATAAGGTCACTTTATTTATATAGACACATATTCCCCAAAGACACTTTCCAGAGCATTATTAAGAGTTCATTCTTCATTCACTCCAGACCCGGTGGTGGAAGCTGCTGTTGTAGCCACAGCCGCCCTGGGGCAGACTGACAGAAGAGGCTGCCAGGCCAATCAGCGCCATCAGCCCCTCCGACCACCAACACTCACCCCCCATTTTCATACCCACGCTGCATGTTTTTTTTAGGTTGACGGGAGAAACAGGAGCGCCCAGAGGAAACCCATCCAGACACGGGGAGAACATGCAAACTCCACACAGAAAGGTCCCGGGGATCGAACAGAGAACCTTCTTGCTGTGAGGCGTCAATGCCACTCAGCCACCGTGCCGCAATTGTAATAATAAGCAACAGAAGATCATAATTCTGTCTTCTGCAGCTCATCACTGAACATAAGAAATATCAGATATTTCCCCATTAGTACAAAGAATAAGCGCCCGTGATGAATATTGACACCCAAAAATTATTGGTCCATCTGTCATGTACTGAGATGAGTAATTAAGTCAATACAGGATTTACTTATACATGTTTTTTACCCCAACACTGAGAGCACTGAGACTGGAATCAATATTGCTATAACCATGTATCATGTGTTGGCTTTTTTCCGGTCAAATCACAGCCTGCCTCTCCACGCGGTAGAATGATATAATGATATATAATAATCATCCCACTTGTGTTTGATTATATACGTTTGATTCTCCCAACATCACATTTTGTAATAAATCAATGCTGATATGTCTGTAAATAAATAACAAGAATTATAATTCCTTTTTCTTGTAATGAGTTTAAATGCTGTTCAGAGCCTGTCAAAGCACCACAGTCGTATTATTCATTCCCTCCGTCCACAGTGGTGGTGGTGGTGGGATGTCTTGGGGCAGAATGATGGAGGTCAGACCCTCCGACCACCAGACCACCTTTAATACTGGGCAATGTGGGAGAAGCGTGTTGCCAAAGGACACAACAGAGGACCTTCAGGTTCAGGTTCAGAAAGTGAATGTTGGTACATATTTTCAGCCTAATCGCAAAAGAAGTGTTTTAAACTTACTTTTCTGCCAGAACTTTACAGCAACAAAGTGAAAGCTGAAAAATAACTTGCTTGGAGGACAATATATTTTAGAATTTGATAAGTGAAACTCTCTGAATCTTTGTGCTCTTCATTCTCTAAAAATGTTAACCATTTGTCTCCCAAAATAATTCACTGACAAAGACACGTGCTACTTAAACACCCGTATATTAATTATTCCTCCATCACATTTCCAAACTCTAAAATCATATTTCTATCCCGGGAGGAGACACGTTTTACCTCTGTTAACCCTCAAGATGTGACTGAAGACACCTTAAACTAAAAGCACTAAAACACTCCAGGGTTGATTCTGACACCAGCCTGAGGACAGATCATATCTCTGTCACCAACTTCAGCACCTGCCGTCACTACATCCCAACAAAATGGCTCCCCGAAGACACCCGTGTTTTTATTTTAACGCCACTAAAACATGACATTTAGGTTTGGTGTCTGCAGTGTTTGAATAGTGCATTAGAGCGATGGTGTTAAACTGCCTGACAGCTTTATGGGAATATCAGACCTGGTCTAACTTCACAACATTATACAGGACTATAATATTTACAGGAGACGTGGGGAAGGTAAAACATGTCATTTTTGTCGTGATGCAGAAAGCGTAAAGGCCTAGTCGCCAATAAAACCGAGGCTCATTAAATATGTTATGAAAATACCATCTAATTAAACGGCACCGTTAATTACAGTCTAGTGAAAAAATATATTACACCAACTGTTGTAGAATAAAATGCAGAAGCCTGAGAGCTGAAGAGGAGAGGCTGGAGCTATAACCCAGGAGAAGTGTATTTACCACCAGTACAGGACCCAGCGCCCAAATAATTATGATACTGTTGTTTTTTTCCAGTCTACTGCTTATGTTGTAGGGAGTATTATACCACTAATGAGGTTAAGATAACAAGAACCAAGCCGGCAGTGAGAGCGCTCAGTACAGCACCGAGACGCACTTTCTCCAACACCAAATAGTCTGAGTCAAACTGTGTTCCCGTCCAAAAAGATCCCAACGTATTGACAATTATGCATTAAAATAGAATGCGTAGCCCCTCACATACGACTCATTTAGACTATGGAGCCGACGCATTTGTGAATAGATTTCCCCAATTTCTTTTGCCACTTGCAAGTAAGGGACAAAACGTAGGTAACACAATTTCATTTCCCAACAAATAAGCTGTCAGAGAAAGGAAGACAACCTGGGCAGCAGATGAAAGAGCAGAAACGATAAGAACAAAACCATATTTAAATGAGGTACAAGTACTTCTCCTCCATTCCGTCTGTCAACAGGAATCCATAAGCTATCAAAGTTTGACACCTGCCAGATTTGTCCTGCTAGCCACACAACAATAAGCACGAGCTCCGTTAATAACCCCATTAGCATTTGGGCAGCAGCACGGCTCCGACAAGCCCGGAAAATAAATGGGCGATAAACAGAAGTCCAAAGAGTTTATGGTATTAGTATTTTATGATTTTTGGTTTAGAGGAGGACAGGCACAAAAATAATTGAAATTCAGTCAGGAACACAAATATATTTTGTCTCTGGGCGTAACATAAACTGTTTTATTTCATGCCATGAGTATCTCTCCCTTGAACATTACGACGAGGACAGGGATTGGAATAATCATGCGGAAAGTTAAGTTGTACAACAATCTGACAACGGCTTAAATAGATTAATTTCAGGTGTTCAGTACAGAGTAAACATATAAATTCAAATAAAGAGAAGCGAGTCTGAGATGGAAAGGCTGTAATTTGGGTCTGTGATGGTCTAGAACAAATAAAATGTAAAAATATAAAATAAAATACTTATCACGTCTCTCAAATACTCTGTTCAGTCATTCATAAAGGTGCACTGTGTAACTTTTCTTTTGGAGAGTCACCATCTGCACCATCTGTGTGGCATTAATCAAAACATATCTCGTACATATTCATTTATAGGTGTTTTAATTTTTCAAAACTCCTGCAAAGATCTGCATTATTACTGTGAGCAGAGCCACTTCTCCACCGATCTGACCCGTAAGGTGGTCTGGTGATGTGACCAGCTTGTCTCCATGGAGATACGATAACATGTACATAGAGTCCAGCAGGTGGTGGACCCTTGACCAGAAAAGTTGCATAATGCACCTTTAAATTGATATATGGTCAAGAATTGGGGCTGCAACAAACGATGATTTTAATAATCCATTACAGTCAGCAATATTCACGTTTTTGGCCTGTGCTCCAGTTGTAGGGAGTATTATACCTCTGATGACGTAGGTTAAGATAACAAGAACTGAGCTGAGCTTGTTTTCCAATTTATTTCCAATTTATTTTCCATTTTTGTGCAAATAAGGGACAAGAAATAGGACAGCAACAAATGAGTATTTTAGTACATTATAGTCAACAAAGTTCATGTTTTTGGCCAAATAAATGAAAATGTAGAAGTGACGCTTCTGTCCGGCTTCTAGGCTGAGATTTACAAATAAACTGCAGGACTGATAAGAAAAAACTAAATGTAGAATCCCTTTTTACAGTGCTGCCTGATTAGTGTAGATAACCATTTTTAATAATCAACTATTAATTCAATTCAAGGCTTCGCACTTGAAGAGAAGTTTTGAAATCCTGTTACACACTGAAATAACTGGGGTAGATATGAGCAAGATTATGAGCAGAACGAAGGGCATCTAAAGAAATATTTCAAAACAATTTGTGAAAAATGACATTCTAGCGAGCAGAAGATAAAGCCTTTGCGATCAGAATGGGACTTAACTCCTCATTGAAATACCGTGTAGAGCGAGCACTCGGGGAACACAGTGTTCTGCTGGTGTCAGTGACAGAGTCTGAGCATCTCTCTGAAGGATTATGGACTTACAGCAGTGACTTTAAGCACTGCTCCACAACAAAACACCGACATCTGCCGCAGTAAACAGCTGCTCGGAGATACAGCTTTACAGAGGACAGTAGTTTCACTGCGGGTAGTGAGTAGTGTGTACTGCTCAGAAGGAATGTTCCACAGTGACTTTAAACAAGTCTACCTTACATTTATTCAATTACAGGTGGTTTTATTGCTCAAAAATACACAAAAGAAACAGGCGCTCTGACTGAGTGGGGTTGCCTTTCCGCAGATCTGACCTGTAACTTGGTCTGGTTTGGTCTCCATGGTGATAGATAGGTTTAGTGCCGTACGGTGAAATATTCCAGAGGAAGCAATAACATCTCCATGGAGAAAAGCATCTTACAGACCCTCCACTATGTAACTTTTCCACCTGCTTTGTCCCTATGGAAATGTCGTAGCTTTGCTTGGACCAGTTCCTAAAAATACCCTGAAAATCGTATTCTTCTGTGAGCAGGTTTGGTCTGGTGGCGTAAGTTTTGTGTCCATGGAGATAGATAACTTCAATAAAAAATACTGTGGAACATTCCAGGCAAAGCAATAAAATCTCTATGGAGTAAACTAGGTACTAGGAATGGCCAGGATAAGTCGATTAATCAATAAAAGAGTTTGGTGAATCAGGTTCATTTTAATGGACAAACTGAATGTCGGTGTCTGTGTAACGTAGCCTGAGGAGTCGAGGTCTGAGCACAAACTCTGGAGCCTCACAGTCCCACGTCTCGGCTCTGGCTCCTTGGAGATCCCTATATTCCTCAGAGTGCGTTTCCCTGCACATCAGTGTCCCGGGTATGATCGGGTTTTTGAGTGTCCCGGTTTCACATGTTTACGCAGCATCTGCAACGCGACATACGCACAGAACAGACTCAGCATCAGCAGAACATCCTCAGCATCAGCAGAACATCCTCTGTCACAGAGAGAACACTCATATTCACTGAGTCACAGAGAGAACACTCATATTCACTGAGTCACAGAGAGAACACTCATATTCACTGAGTCACAGACAGAACACTCATATTCACTGAGTCACAGAGAGAACACTCATATTCACTGAGTCACAGACAGAACACTCATATTCACTGAGTCACAGAGAGAACACTCATATTCACTGAGTCACTGAGAGAACACTCATATTCACTGAGTCACAGAGAGAACACTCATATTCACTGAGTCACAGAGAGAACACTCATATTCACTGAGTCGAGTCCTTTAGTCCCACAGAAGCTGAAGCAGCAGCACAAGGAAAGAGCTGCTTTTTTCAGCTCTTACAGTTTATGCAAATGAGTCATGTGGTTTTAAGTTTAGTTTGTGTAAGACGTAAACAAATGTTTAAATCTGCATTAAACACATTCTGATCTCACACTGATGAGGCTCTGGAGTCAGGACGTTTAGATGTTGTAAAGTTGAGTTTATTTATGCAGATTAGTAATAGTCATAATTATGATCATTTGAATATAAAATGTTAATGATTAATCGAAAATCGATTGTTAATTTTCCCGATGACCGATTAAGAAAATTAAATCGAATGTCCGTCCCTACTACGGAGTAAAGTAGGTACGCACCTGATAAGTTACATACTGCACCTTTAAATCTAGTTATTTCAGGATTCATGATAAACAGCCTTGTACGTCTAATACATTTACACTAAAAATGTTCTGAATTATGGACCCCCTGGAACAGCTGCTCACACTGTCTGACACAACACAAATACATGTGCTGTACTAAACCTAATGCTGTTCCTGCAGACACGTCCTGGTACTGTGTCCCAGCAGAGCCGACCCCCCTCGTCTGTGGGACCCCCTCTGTCTCCAATCTGCTCCATCATCGCTCCAGGGCGGCAGGCACTGAAGCATCATGGGAACTGTGAAATTAACCACCCTGCAAATACGCCAAGTGTTTGAGACAAGCGTCTTCATTCTCTCCACAGTAGACGAGCCGACTCAGCAGTACAGACATGTACAGGCAATAAGGGAGCCGACTGTTTCACTTGTCTAAGGATTAAATTAATATGTACTTTTGCTGTTTCCACCCACACAGAACAGTCTAATTAAAGCTAAATACACTTTTTTTTTCCTTTTAAATCCCATAGTGCACTCTTATTTATTATAACTAGATACAGTTCAGACTTACAAATTAGCCGACACACTGTAAATGCAAATGGTGGATGAGAGTTTATCCATATAGGTCTGCATTAACGCACTCCCCTGATCTTTAAATGTTCTTTTTCAC
Organism: Odontamblyopus rebecca; assembly: GCA_030686955.1. Classification (NCBI taxonomy): domain Eukaryota; kingdom Metazoa; phylum Chordata; class Actinopteri; order Gobiiformes; family Gobiidae; genus Odontamblyopus; species Odontamblyopus rebecca. The sequence continues at coordinate 37,871,397 of CM060667.1, read as the reverse complement.
CAATATTACAGAGTAGAAGTATCTGTGGGGACACTGCAATTGTACACTAGTCACTGGTAATTTTGTATATCTCAAGTGCACTCAGTTAATCAATAGTTCAATGTTACAACATGTTATATAGATTTTTCCAGCTGTTTCAATTGCCTCTTTCTGCAGCAATGTTACGCTTGACTGTTTACCAATGAGAGCGCTGTGGCGCATGTGGTTGGAAGTATAAATCTCACCGTCGTCCTTGGGCAAGGCATTCCCCCTGGTTTGTCCATGTATGATTAAAAATGTCCACTTTTGTTAAGGAACGTTCAGCGTCTAAAAATCTGTAAAACTATTGATACTATAGTTTGGACCTTTTTAGATTTGCTCATCATGGCTGCGATATAAAAAGGTCCAAACTTGTCCAACTCATGTTTTTGTTAGTTTTTAGCTTCACGAGTACTAGTTTTATGAATATTGATTTTGTTTGACAACCTTACTAGAAATACACAGATAACATCTTAGAAGACAGTAGCTAAATGGCATGTGTACCATCACCGCCTTTGTAACCAAACAGGGACTTGACAAAGGGCATTGTGGGTAAACCAGAGGGGAGAAGTTGGGCCATGTTAACACAGTGAAGACAAAGGTCCAACACTATAACTGTCTCCGGACTTAAAGGAGAGCTCTAGTGTCAGGAGGAGGAAATGTCTGGGGAGAGTGGTGTCAGTGGCTGATAGATTTCAAGTTGAGAGGTAATAGGACGGAGTGAGAGCTTGAGTCAGAGCTGAGGTCAGGGAGCAGGAGCTGTAACAGGAGCTGCAGTGTAAAGCCTGTAAAGCCAGTGGACAAAACTGTCACCAAGTCAGATACAGAGAGGACTCCATAAAGACTGGACATGCCGGCAAATATGAAATCAGATGGCAGTATTACTTTTTCCAAGATATGTTTTTTGCTAGAATAAAAGAAAGTGGGACTAAACTGAACGTCGCCCAAACACATTTCAAACAGAGCTGCTGAACTGGGCAGTATCTGGAGACCTAAAGAGGAGAGTGAGGGGAGAGGACGGGTGGGGTCTGGAGGGATAAGAAACAGTGTGATTGGTCTAACAGGAATCCACCCTTCACAGCCGAGTGTTTGTGATCAGAAAGGCCTGGCTGTTTTGTGATGTTACCAGCTACTTGAAATTGAAGGCAGCATAGACCAGAATCTGCCAATGTACGTAGTTTGCACTAAAATGCCCAATAATGTCAAGGAACAGCTGATAAAACTATTAAAAGACTCGACTGTCGACTCCAGCAGCGGCGAGAGGCTCGAGCCGCCAGAAGTAACAAGTGAGGATCGACTACTGACGGTGAAGAAGAAGAGAAACTGGAAGTTGTTGAAAGAAAATGGTTCAGGAATCTATGTTTTAGTGTTTTTTCCAAAAATATAATTCACTGGTAAATAAATGGGATTATAAACGATACTGGCAATGGAGTCTTTTGGGCTTTCGCCTGCGCAGAGGGAAATCAACAAAGGTAATGCTAAGGCTGCTTATGAAGTTGTTTTCTAACGTTTCCAGACACTAATGAGTGAACCAGGCAGAGCGTTTGGTTTGTTAGACTCGTGGCTGTTGTCAGATGGGTTAAAGTGGTGTTAAGCTTCTTCAGTGTGAAGCAAATTGGTGTTTTACGTGGAAGTTCAGAACTTGCCCCCATCACTACACTAGTTTGTTGCCTTGACAGACTCACACACAGTGAGATCTCGAGGAAACACTGATCTGTGCCGTTTTTTGGCTCCTGACAGAATTCCACCACCTCCAGCAACAAACTTTAGCTTCAAACGTGCCCGAGTTCAACTTTAATCACTTATTTTCAAGATGTCATATTGCTGATCAAGTGCCGTTTTCACCACCACCACCCAGTGTCACATTATAACTATACAGCAGACTCAAGCACAATGTGTGGACTTTAATATGAACATAAAAGAACTCAGACATATGGCTCCAATGACATTTAATCAGGACTAGTTATTGACTTACAACATTCAATGCATAATTTAGTAATCAGTAATTGTTATCTGAATTATAACGCCTTGAGTAACATTTATGACAACTACAACTCAATTAGCCTAAGAAGTTAATTCGTTTATTGACTGGCTTAGTAACTGCTTAAGTAAGAAGTGAGAGGATTTGTTTCTAAGCCTGAATCATTCTTTAAAAATTGTTCATTATATCACTGTTCATTGTGTTAACCCCTGAAGACCTGAGGGCAATTTTAGTACATTTCTCCTCGCCTGCATTTTTTTTTCTTAATGTTGCTTTTAAAACTGCCCCTTTTACCCTATAATGAAGTGTTCTACCTCCTTTTGTTCAGTCCAACCTGTTATTTCACAATCTGCTGCTGTAGTTGTGTCATGAGGCTGTGATAAAAGCTACAGGACCAGAAATAGAGAAGAAAAAACAAAACAGAAAATAAAATTCACACTATTTTATACAAAACCCACAGCAAACATGTAGAAACAACTTTTTGGACATAAAAAATGCTTAATTTAGGGCCGTAGCTACAAAAATGCAAAATCTCAAGTCTGTGAGTAAATTAAAAATCTCCTTATTGCCCTAAAAACAAAAAAAGTGCAGTGGCTCCATGACTTTCCTGGTCCAGTCCTGGAAACAGCTCCTGTCAGGTCCAGGGCCAGAGCCACAGCACTTCTGCATTTCCAGGGTGGAAATTACATTTGGATTTGTTCATTTGGACTGAAATAAACCTTTAAATAAAAATAGAAAGAGATGCACAATTACACACACCAAGATGTGTCATTTTCCATGTGTGTGAGAATTAACTCCACTTAGAGCGACTTTTTCCCTCGTTATAAACACACACAGTCAGAGGAGTCGACCATCTTGACTCACTTCACTCTTTGGCAAAGTTTGGCTCCATCAAAATGGACGGAGCGCATGAGTTTGGGGAAAACAAAGTTCCTATTGGACACTCGTTTTGCTCCCGTCATCACACAGCGTGAGTGTGACGTAGGATAAAGCCGCAGAAATGTACGGAAACCTCTATGTCTGCACTTTCAGAGGGGAAAAGGACGTTTCTGTCTTTTACCGTTAGAAAGTTCTGCGCGGTTATAGAAACATATTCCTCTGTATCGTATACGATACCGTAGGTCTTCAAGGGTTAAAAAACAATCACGATGGCAATGGAAATATTCATGAACTGATCTTCTCATCAAAAATTAATCTCTGACCAATTGACAACAACAGAAATCACTGAAAGGACCAAAGTGTGATTGAATTCCATCCCAAAAAGAAGCCAGGGGAGGAGGACCTGCCTGTGTGTGGCCGGTCTGTTGCTGGGTCAGATAAAAATAGTTCCAGTATTAAGGCTAATCTGTGCAGATGGGCGGTGTGCAAAGGGCGGTGTGCAAAGGGCGGTGTGCAAAGGGCAGTGTGCAGTAATGGCAGCAGGAGAATATACAGTCCTAGGAGAGGGACTGGTTTTGCTCTGCCATATGTGTCCAGCACATGTGCAGTGAGGCTGGAAGTCCCAATATTAACTACACTGTACAAATCCACCATTCGCTTTGGATCGATTTAAAATATTAATACTCCTGAAACACACATTTGGGTTTATCGAGAGCACAAAACTGTGCCCTTCTATTAAGATATCCAGGCTTAAAGGGCCCATATTACACTATTTTTGTATCTGTTATACTGTTTCCACATCAGACTCACATGTGGTTGTGTTTTGTTTCATTCACACATCTTTAACACTCTGTATATTTAGGCTTTAGGAGCTCATCTCTCAAACAGGAAACACTCTGTTCCACCTCGTGATGTCATGTGGTTATACAGGAAGTGCTCCATTGTGTTTTTAAATTTCATACACTTCCATTAAACCAAAAGGTGAACAGTGGCTATTAACTTGAAAACTACGACTTCATGACATCACAAAGTGGAACGGAGCAGTTTTGGAGATGTGGACAGACTAATAATAAGCGTTAAACATGTGCGAATGAAACAAAACACAACTCCAGGTACGTTTTATTCAGGTAACAACATCACGACGAGTCTTAAAGCTCACAAGAGTCAATTCTGCTTCATGGAGGCCTGAGACCTCATGAGCCGAACGCTATGGGGAAATTGGCTTTGTTCGTACAAAAATAAAAATTTACCAAATCCAAGACAATCTTGATAAAGTGTACAAGAGATATTCAGCAAGAAGAATACATGATTAACTCAGTTTCAACAATAACATCAGATAAAACCCTATAATTCTAAAGGGGACTAAATCAATCCAACAATTGTTATGTATTAGATTAGATTCCCACTTCATTTAATATCTACTTTTACTATTTAATGAGAGCGGAGAATTACAACTGTCATAACGACCGTCTTTTCTGTACAATTGAAACACTGCTGAATGCACCACACCGACTTAGACCTTTACGGTCCAGTGGTTCTGAGCCCAGATGGTCCAAACTAAACAGGGACAAGGACGGGGCCAAGGCTAATATGGGCCCTTTATATGTCAGACTATCACATGTCTACGAAGGTCACACACGACAAAGAGATAAAACAAGAAGAAAGAATATCTAGGTTAGTCAGTTATTAACCCTTGAAGACCTACGGTATTGTATACGATACCGAGGAATATGTTTCTATAACCGCGCAGAACTTTCTCACGGTAAAAGACAGAATCGTCCTTTTCCCCTCTGAAAGTGCAGACATAGAGGTTTCCGTACATTTCTGCGGCTTTATCCTACGTCACACTCACGCTGTGTGATGACGGGAGCAAAACGAGTGTCCAATAGGAACTTTGTTTTCCCCAAACTCATGCGCTCCGTCCATTTTGATGGAGCCAAACTTTGCCAAAGAGTGAAGTGAGTCAAGATGGTCGACTCCTCTGACTGTGTGTGTTTATAACGAGGGAAAAAGTCGCTCTAAGTGGAGTTAATTCTCACACACATGGAAAATGACACATCTTGGTGTGTGTAATTGTGCATCTCTTTCTATTTTTATTTAAAGGTTTATTTCAGTCCAAATGAACAAATCCAAATGTAATAAACACCTGGAAATGCAGAAGTGCTGTGGCTCTGGCCCTGGACCTGACAGGAGCTGTTTCCAGGACTGGACCAGGAAAGTCATGGAGCCACTGCACTTTTTTTGTTTTTAGGGCAATAAGGAGATTTTTAATTTACTTACAGACTTGAGATTTTGCATTTTTGTAGCTAAGGCCCTAAATTAAGCATTTTTATGTCCAAAAAGTAGTTTCTACATGTTTGCTGTGTGTTTTGTATAAGAGTGTGAATTTGATTTTCTGTTTATTTTTTCATCTCTATTTCTGGTCCTGTAGCTTTTATCACAGCCTCATGACACAACTACAGCAGCAGATTGTGAAATAACAGGTTGGACTGAACAAAAGGAGGTAGAACACTTCATTAGGGGTAAAAGGGGCAGTTTTAAAAGCAAAATTAAGAAAAAAATCCAGGTGAGGAGAAATGTACTAAAATTGCCCTCAGGTCTTCAGGGGTTAAAGATCCTATATTACACAGAATTGACTCTGATGAGCTTTAAGACCTCTCATCAAAAATACTTGTAGTGTTTTGTTTCATTCACACGTTTGAGTAACGTGTATTAAAACCCTGTCTCCATCTCAAAAACTCCAAATACAGTGCAGTTTTCAGGTTAGATGTTTCCTTTTAACTTTAGTTCAGTAGAAACGGGCAATTCCAAGACAGAAATGATCCAAATGATTTCAGTGAAAGTGTGTGGAGTTTAAAAACACAGTGGAGCACTTCCTGTATCACCACATGACATCACAAGGTGTTTTTTGCTAGAGAAAAATGGAAACAAAGCTACTCGACGTATCTTTCGACGAGGAAACGACATTAGAACAAAGATCAGAAAACGGCGTAATGAACAAACGGCAGATTTGACTTCTTAAGTAAAATGTTTTTCTTTGACAAGTAAATTTAGATAAAATATTCACAATCCCCGTGGCCAGTCACAACATTTCCTCCTTGTTTAAATGCTTTCTTTTGTTACAGCAGCTAAAAAACAGAGGGAACTACATCGAACATGATCTTTTGTACCATTTCAATGAAGACAGCATGAAGAAATAACAGTTACCAAGAACCTTGACTCTTGTGAGAAAATCGTGCTGAGATTTGCATAATAATAATGCACTGGCCTTGTAGTGCTTTTCGGGATGCTTAAAATTGCATTACTTTGTTTTTTCTTCAGTAAGAGAGGTACCAATTTGTGGTATGAATCAATCATTCTTTCATTTAACTTTTTAATTCAGGGACAAAAGAGCACAATTAAGAGGAAATGGAAATGAGGCGATTCTGAACCACAGCAGCAGAGCAGGAGCCGCTCTGGAGACGCTCTGGAGACGCTCTGGAGACGCTCTGGAGACGCTCTGGAGACGCTCTGGAGACGCTCTGGAGACGCTCGGCCTCCTGCTCCACCTTCTGGAATCCATCACATCTTTTGTCTTTCATCTTTTCATATCACCACTTTTGCTTATTCCATCCCTCAAGCTTCACTCTTCAATTTCACCTGTTACAAAAATAATACGTCTGTCACATCATATGAACTTGAAAGCTGCTCCTAAATTGAAAAGTCCAATATTCCGCACAATTGATTCCTGTGAACTTTAAGCCACGTTAGAGCTTTGTTACCTCCTCAAAAACAAACCTGGAGTTGTGTTTCATTTTTCATTTATTTTCATTCTTTTTTTTGTGATAGTAGAGTGATAGTAGCTTAGTTGGCAGCGAGTTTGTGCACAGATTCGGTCTGAATCCCGCTCTCGACTAGGACTGGCCATGATTAGTCGATTAATCGCTAATCGATCATCAAGAATTGGGTGGATCAGGTTCATTTTAATGGACAAACTGAATGTCGGTGTCTGTGTAACGTAGCCTGACGAGTCGAGGTCTGAGCACAAACTCTGGAGCCTCACAGTCCCACGTCTCGGCTCTGGCTCCTTGGAGATCCCTATATTCCTCAGAGTGCGTTTCCCTGCACATCAGTGTCCCGGGTATGATCGGGTTTTTGAGTGTCCCGGTTTCACATGTTTACGCAGCATCTGCAACGCGACATACGCACAGAACAGACTCAGCATCAGCAGAACATCCTCTGTCACAGAGAGAACACTCATATTCACTGAGTCACAGAGAGAACACTCATATTCACTGAGTCACAGGGAGAACACTCATATTCACTGAGTCACAGAGAGAACACTCATATTCACTGAGTCACAGAGAGAACACTCATATTCACTGAGTCACAGGGAGAACACTCATATTCACTGAGTCGAGTCCTTTAGTCCCACAGAAGCTGAAGCAGCAGCACAAGGAAAGAGCTGCTTTTTTCAGTTTATGCAGATTAGTAATAGTAATAATTATGATCATTTTAATATAAAATGTTAATGATTAATCGAAAATCGATCGTTAATTTTCCCGGCGATCGATTAAGACAATTTAATCGAATGTCCGTCCCAACTCTCCACATAATGAAACTCTGGTGGAGCAGTAAGACCCACAGGCTGGAGGTGCAATTCCTGCTCCTACAGACGAACTGTCGCCGTGACCTTGGGCAAGACACTGAAATAAGGTGGATATAAAAACGTGTCTGAGTTAATCCTTTATTATTAGTCTGGCTCCACCTCCAAAGCTCAAAATGCTGTAATCCACCTCCTCGAACCCCCTCCATGTTTTGTCATTCACGTTTCCATTTCACCGCTTTTGCTTTTTCATCCCTCAGGCTTCGCTCTTCAGTTTCGGCTGTAACAAAAATAATAACTGTGCCACATCATGAGACATTATCAGCTCTTCCTACATTAAAACGTCCTCCATATTAAGCAAAATTGAGCTTTAAGGCGTCGTTACCTCCTCAAAAACAAACATGAAGTTGTGTTTTGTTTCATTTCCACATGTAATTAGTCATTATTTGTCTGTCTACATCTCCAAAGCTCAAACCGCTCTGTTCCACCTACTCCACCTCCTTGAATCCCCTCCACGTTTTGTCATTCACCTTTTTCATATCACCGGTTTTGCTTTTTCATCCCTCATGCTTCGCTCTTCAATTTCAGCTGTAACAAAAATAATAACACGGCTTCTCTCACTTCCTGAGCTTTCTCCTCTCGGCGGCTCGGAGCATGAAATCCCCTCCACGTTCGAATGGGGAAAATAAATCTTTTTCCCTGTCACGGCGTGGAGTGATGTTGCTTGTAAAATTTCGCTGTGAATGTGCTCAGTAGCCCATCCATTACACCGGGGCTGGAGAGTATTTCAAAATGCCCCATAAGGACTCCAGCAGGATATGTTAATGATGACTTGACAGTATTTTCGAGCAGAGCCAGAGGACGAGATAACAGGGCACTTATCATTGAAGCGCTGACGGTAATTACGACCATTTGGAAGGTATGGAGCAGGACCGGAGCGGCGCCGTACTCTCCCGCAAGCCGCAGAACACCCGAACGCGTCGCTTAATTTGCAATTAGCCACTTTGAATGAGTGCAAAATAACAGTTGATTTGGCCCGCTGTCCTCCTAATGAATTCAATTAGCGGAGAACGCAGAGGAATTAGAAACAATATAATAATAATAATAATAATACGGCTCTGACAGGACGGCACGCGGGTCCCACAGGAGGAGATAACACATCATTAGTGGTCACATAAGTGTAAACAAGTGTCTGTCTTGTGCACATACTAATGAATCACAGACTTTATAGCATTACGTCTACACATGGGAGATATTGTGCTTCATCATAAAGCGCTTTGTTAATTAATGATGCAGTCTCCTCAGAGCAGCAGATCACCACAGAGCTACAAAGGCGTGTTGATTACATACAGTATTATTCCATCTACATCTGAACACGACAGGGAACAGAGCAACAGTTCAATCAGGAAGATAGTGAATAGGAAATGAGACGGTCTTAGTTCAATGAAACGGTTTTGTATTCAAGATTCAGTATTTAATACTTTGGAGCGGTTGATATGAAATTAAAAGAAGACATTTCTAGTTCAATTGGATCATTGTCAGATCAGACGTTTTCCTGTTGCTCTTAGGGGTTTGCAAAAATATCAAAATGTTGAAATATTGACACTAAATGTGGGGATACAGTCGTTTTATCGCCGGCTGCTGTATCGATATATCACCAACAATATTCTGTCTTATCACAAATATTTAGTGAGGACATAATTCTGTTGCTTATTTAGTGGAAGGAAACTTGTTGATGCATATTCACCGTTCTGATTTGTAAAATAGATGTGTTTCATATGAACTTGATCCTGTAGTTTAACAAAGAAACACTGTTGTTCGTATTTGGTTCTTAAAAACAGTGAAAATATCACCGAGAATCATCGACTCATGAGGGACCCTGTGATTCCAGCTCTACTCTCTAGATTTATTAAGTAAAAAACTGCTCTGCTTATTATCCAAAAATGTTTCTTTTGTTTTCTTTTTGCAATGGAAAATAAGTTCGAGTGGATGTTCGCCTCTTCCAATGGAAAAGTGCTTTGGCATCTTTGTGTCCAAATCTTCATTTTAATCCAAAACCAAATGTTGTCTGAACATGTTCACAGCAAACAGCCGAAACACGTCGACAACACGGTGAATACGTCTCTGTCCTTTTTGACTTTAAAAAGAACCTTTGTTAATGTTTCTGTGAGGTTTTGACCCCTGCAAAAACTCTTCTGAATGTGGCTGTGGCGTTTGATTTGATTCCGTACAGTTTTGGTGAGGACAGAGATGTAACACAGATCTGGTGTGAGATCCGGGACTTTAGCTCAAACCCAAACTTCCTGCAGAGTCAGATGGTGCAGACGTGTGGGAAATGCTAATCTCTGAGACAACATGTTTATCCTCTTTGGCAACTGTGGATACAGTGAAAGTGAAAGGCCCAGAAGAGACGATGGCAGCAGTTTAGAGCAGGTTTGATCCTGGAGCTTTGCCAGGAGAATAAATTAAGAGCTTTATTTATCTTTTGTTTGATGGTTTTATAACTCAAAAATACCCAGAAACACAGACATTCTGACTGTGAGGTGAGGTGCTTCTCCACAGATGTGACCTGTAGCTTGGTCTGGTCTCCATGAACACAGAAAGGGTTAATGCCGTACTGTAAAACATTGTAGGCAAAGATGGAGAAAAGCATTCGACGGACCCTTCACCAGAAAAGTTACACACTGCACGTTTAAAAAGTATTGTCATCCCAAAAAATAACAGTTTGAGGGAAACAGAACAACACTGTCTCTGCAAAAACTGGTGACAGCAGCGGATTCAAAGAAATGTAAATTACTCGTCCACTGAAATAGAATGATCTGTCTATTCTGAACTGCATCCTGTAAAAAAGAGGCAAAAGCATTTATTTTAAAAAGCAAAATGAGGCTTCACATTGTGTCCCAGGCATGTCCAAACTATGGCCCGAGAGCCAAATGTGGCCCTCAGACCAGTTGTTTTTGGCCCTCAGGCTTCCAGGTGAATTGGCCCATACGACCACAAGTAGTACTTTTAACTGCATGTTAGTTAGTTTAGTCTTTATTTGAAGGGACAATGTACAGATACATTAAGTTTAATGTTCTGCACCAGATTATAGCTGGTTTCCGTCTGCAGTCCCTAATTTACAGGAGTAAATAATACATTATTTAAGCTAAACAATAATGTTTTTGAAATCTGCCTTGATCAAGCAAATGTAGTTTGTCCTTTTGAGGGTCTGAGCCTGAACAAAGGTCTGGAGGGTCATTTAAACCTGTTATAAATGCACAGTTTTTAATTACTCACTGTTTTGACCTCCAGTCTATGACCCTCGATCGGCCTCACGCTGCTCTGTGTTTTAATATATGGCCCTAGATGAAAAAAGTTTGGGCCCCTGTTGTGTCCAGTGTTAGAGGATTGTGTTTGTTTTTGTGAGAGGTGCTTCGACCGGCGTTTTCTCTAAAGATCTTTGGAGCCAAGTTTGTTCTGAGTCCTTTAAAAAGAGGCGGGTAGAGGAGCCAAAGACTGAGAAGAGTAATGTTATTTCAAAATAATATTACTCGATTATAAGTACAAAATGGTCCAAGAAATGATTCCAGTAAGAGTAAAAACGATATGGTAAAAGAACTACTCTACTACTACTAAGAGTGTTGGGACATAACATCTGATTTATAATATAATTAATATAAATCAATGTAATTGGAGGGAAAATACAATAAAAAAATGAAACAAATCTGCTTTTCAGTGCAACACAAATGTTCAAATAATTTAATATTGTCGGCAGAAAGCTTTTGTCACTGGAAGATTTACTCATAGTGGGAAGAGGAACCAAAACCTTTACTCAAATAAGAGTATTTAATTTATGTTAAGAAAAAATATTACTCAGATGTTTGCAGCTAGAAAAGTCGCCTTTAAGTAAATGTAACTCTTCCTCTGATTTTAGGTCCTTTATTTAACACGAATTTAGTTCCAGTTTATAACCGTAGGTCTGGTATTAGACCGTTTTAGCTATAAATAGTTTTTAAATATATTTAGCCCAGCCTCAACTTCGCCCACACTCGCACACGTTCATCAGCCAAAAATATGAACCAAAACTTAACAAAATACAAAAGGTAATGATTTGGTCCCAGAGCCAAACCTTTCCGGTCGTTATCACAGCGGCAGACGAGCGAAGCAGGTCAGGAAACACAACCCCTGCTCCCAAAGTAAACAGTGGAATAAAGCTCCGGCATCTTGCTTCTGAGGATATTTCTTCTCTCCTCTCAATTTTATGCAAATCTCTCAGTATATAAATGGCAGCCTGGGCGCTTGGCAGTGGAAAACAGCAATCATCACTCCATGCCCGGTGGGCTCGTGTGTAATGAGAACAGATCTGTGGCAATAACACTAAATCTGTGCTGGTCTGAGGCAGGAGCAGGTTCACAACGCAGGACTCTCTATACCACTGGCATTTTTCTCCACACCAAACGGGGCCGTGCGCAGGGCGGAAGCGAAGGCAGAAGAAACGTGAAAAATCTGCTGGTTGTAAAGTTGCACTGTGTAACTTTCTCACAGAGAGTTAAGCCCCATTCGCACAGGATAAATACAGACTGGGGACGTCTGGTAATTTGCAAATTCCCGCCTCACCTCTGTGTTACCTGCAGCACATTCACACGGGATAAACAAAGTCTGTAAATGACTCTGTTTTACTGAAATTATGACCGGATATGTCCCAACATCACATCCGTTTCTATCTGTTTCGCGCTGCTAAGTAAGTAAATTAATAAAGTCTGCTAAAAATAATAATAAAAAATGTTCCTTAGCGTTGCTACTCATGTCATCCAGGTCAACGTCCTGTGAGAATCGTCTCCTCGTGGATTTTTTCCTTTTTGTGGATCAGTTTCCCTGTAGAGGCTGTGAGGCTGTGTTAGAATTTGCCCCTAAAAAGCTCAAAACTGCTCATCAAAATTTCTACCGCAGCCTCCAATACTCAAGCCGGAAAGAGACATAAAAGGTGCACAATATATAAAGAAAAGACCGCGGAAATAAAAGGAACAGACAGAAAAGACGCAATTACAACAACAAACACTGAGCTGCAGATTCGTTTTATCACCGGACGTCTGTGTTTGGTGAAATATCGAAGGGAATTTGCAGCAAAATTTTTACTTTACAAATTCCAGACGTGGAGCATTCGCACAGGATTAAGATCTCAGACGTCCTCCACAATTATTACAAATCACCAAAGGTCCACAGGTAAAACTGATCCTGACACTTGTTTCTGCACCAGATGAGGCCAAGTGGGGCCGAGGGAAACGAGAAGCTAAAGAAAGAAGAAAAATGTGCCACTTTAAAGCTGCACAGTGTAACTTTCGCGTAGTGGGCCTGGCTACCTGCTTGTCTCCGTGGAAATGTAATCGCTTTGTCTAGAATGTCCCACTACTATGGCATTAAACTTATCTGTTTCCACGGAGACAAGCCCGCAGTGCCTCCAAGTGAAGTTACAGGTCAGATCTGTGGAGAGGAGAGCTGGCTCACTGTAGGTATGAATGTTTTTCGTAGTATTTTTGGGCAGTAAAAGAAAAAACAAACTGAATAAACGCAGCATAGACGAGTTTAATGTCATACTGTGAAACCTCTGTTAAAGCAATGATGTCTCCATGGTGAAAAGCTTTAAAATAGTCCTGCCTAAAGGTTCAGGTCACTTTTCTGAGTGTCCAGTCCCACTGAGTCTCCATATGTCACTGACTTCTTCTCTTTGGCTGTGAACAGAGAAGTGAAAGGAGCAGGACTCTGGCAGCATTTTAGAGCAGGTTTGAAATGGAGGTTTTCCAGAAGAAAACTTTGACTTTATTTTTAAAGTTTGAGATGGTGATGGTTCCGCATGTTTAAAGAACACTGTCATCATGGAAATAACAAAACTACTGCAGCGACTGGTGACCGGTGCTGATTCAAAAGAAATGTAAATTACTCTTCCACGTCAACTGAATAATCTGCCTGTTGTGAACTGTGTCCCTGAAAAAAAGAGACAAATTCATTTAAAAAAGCAGGATATGCACTCAGAAAAATGAAGTGTGGCTCTTGTTTTTGTGTGTCCCGGTGACGAGGGAGGTCTGGGAATGAGGCCGTGGGATATTCCCGTGTGGTAAATCCTCCCGGTGGAGCTCGTGTATCTGCGGTCACTCATATTATATAGTTATATAGTTATAGTTATACTCGGCTGGATCGAGATGAACAGCGCCTCACCTGGACTGTGACGGAAGTGCAGCAGCAGGATGAGGTTTGTCATTTTACATTTACTTGGGAATAATTTCACAACACAAAACCACTTGCATTGTATTAAAATCTTACAGGGTAATAAAATATAAAAAAGTAGATATTTAAATTTTTACTTTAAAATGTATGTTAAGTTTAAGTCACAATATAATTGGTATTGTTTTTTGTTTGTTTTTTTTATATAAAATTGGTTTAACTTTTGGCATATAGTATGAATAAAGTAGCGTTAAGAATGAAATCCCTGCAAACATGTTCTGTTTTACCCCAATTTAATGTTTATTTATTTATTTTTACAGAGACATTGACACAAGGAGATGTTTCACCCTGAAGGTCTTTGCTGTGCATCTGAACGAAGACCCAGGGAACATCATAAAAGAAAACGTGGTAAGTTTATTGTATGAAATGTTAGTAAGTGTGGGGGAAATATCAGAATTTTACTTGCTTATTGTTAATGACTAATGGTTTTAAAGTCTGTGTGGATGTAGTGAATTATTTGTGTCCAGTACATTTGATTCATATGTGGACAAGACTGAAAAGATTTTTTCTTTTATATTATATCTTTCTTTAGTGTTGCTGAGGACAACTTTACACATGCCAACATTTCAACAGGGAAACCAACTTTTAATACTTTTGTATTTAAAATAGACCCCAGTGCTGCTTTTGCATGGGGCACATGGACCGAACCCCATCACCTGGAGCCAAACTCATGTCCAGAGCTGCAACTAAAACTGCAGTGTGTTATTGACTTTAATGAGCAATGAGCAAATGCACAGATTCACCAGTGTCATGTTATTCATAATGTCCCAGGGAGGGCATTTTTGTGACATATTTACATCATCAGTGTCCAGTAGGTCATTAATTTAGCCGAGGTCACAAAAGACTTTGGTCTGGATTCAGACCCAATAAGTTCAATGTATTATTTTTATAAGAAGTATAAATGTGAATTTGTCAAGTTTATTGCTTGTTCAAGCTCATTATTGTACAGCGTGAGCTAAAGTGATTTTTCGCAATTAGTCAATTAGTCAGTTCATTAATACACTTAAAAGGTTTAAATATGGTTACAGAATAAAACTACAGAAAGTCTTCAAATGAAGTGTAATATTGCTGAATATTAAAATATATTGTACTTTATATACGGCTGTTTATGGCCATGTTCAGACACGTTTTATAAATCCAACCATTTGATGCTGAATAGAAGTTATGGAATAAAAGTCCTTCATATAACTGACACTTGGATGGTTCAAAAACTACTGAGGACAAACTGTATTAAAATGTCATGTTGTAAAACTGCACAGTAAATGCAGAAGTGTTTAAAATGATTTCTGATCCTGTTCTTTGTTCACTTCTGGGAAACTTGACTTGATTTTGTAATCGATACTTAACAGTGTTGTGTCAAGTTTTTTCATGTAACTGCACTGAGTAAATCTGAATGTGCTTTATTCATAATATTAAGTTACTGTAGTGATGTAAGTGCTGTGTAATGGTCTTTAATACAAGTTACTTAAGTTTGAATTAGGGATAAGACAAATTCTTAAGATTTACCTAAGTATGTTGAGTAATTACTATGAAATATATTATAAAGGAAATACTCAATACAGTTCTGTATTTTGTAGTCATAAGGCTGAGTTATAACTATGTAATGAAAATATGTTGCATATATTTAATCCATCTGCACAGATCCTATTGAAGAAAGTTAAGTCCATAGTACATAAACACACTTTACAACTATTACTCAGTGTGACTGCAGCAACCGCTTCACACAAGGTTTTTAAGTAAATATAAAGAATTATTTTTGGTGTGAGTGTGGAGGCAAAAAAATGTAAATGGTTTTGCCAAAGG
Source organism: Odontamblyopus rebecca (assembly GCA_030686955.1). NCBI lineage: Eukaryota > Metazoa > Chordata > Actinopteri > Gobiiformes > Gobiidae > Odontamblyopus > Odontamblyopus rebecca. Next base: position 37,855,870 of record CM060667.1, on the reverse strand, counting down.
TGCATTCGGTAACTTTTCTGGTGGAGTGTATCAGCTTTTCTCCATATGCCAGAGCTTTGCCCACCTCCACTGTGGCATGAAATGATACACCACAAGGCTAAGTTTTTCAAGGTATTTTTGAGCAATGAAAACACCAGCTCCTGACAAAATGCAAGTGGGATAAGTATAATCCAGCGGCCGGTTCAGAAGCAGCAGCTCCGTCCTCAGCCTCTTCACTCGACTCTGGATCGACCTGAGGAGATCAGGCGGCATCAGGATCATCTTTAAATCACTTCTTAAAACCCATTTCTATGGACTGGCCTTCCTTTAACTTTTTTAGTTTTAGTTCTTTTAATTCCCTATTTATTTTCATTTTATCTATTTTATGTATTTATTTATTAGAATTAATCTGATTTGTGGCATCATTGACTGTTTTCTGTGCTATTTTTCTGTGTTTTGTATTGTTCATTGCTGCTTTACAGCACTTTGTAAACCTTGTTTTTAAAAGTGCTTTAGAAATAAAGATGTATTATTATTATTTAATGCCAGACTATGAAACATTCCATGCAAAGCAATAACAGGTGGCCCCCATAACAAACAGTGCACCTCTGATCATGTTATAATGGTGTGTCCTCATCAGGGTTTGTTTCAGTTCATTTGCTGCCAACAGCTCAAACTGTTCAGTGAAAAGACCTCGTGATCCATGAATCTGTGTTTTTATGTCCAATCACCTTCAGCTCTACTACACAGTTCTGAAGCTACCTGCTCATCTTTGGAGTTTCATGAGAATCTGAAAAATTGAATTGCTATTTTCAGTGAATAAAATTCCCAAAATATAAATCTGCTTTGGGGAAATGGTCTAATGATAATAATCGTACCAAATCCAGGGGAAAGGCAAAAAGACAAAAAGAACATCGCATAAAATAAAACAAAAACTCTCCAAAGTTCTGTCAAAATCACTGTTTAGTGGTATATTGATTTAAAGGCGCATTGTGTCATTTTTCTGGTAGAGGGTCCATCAAATACTCTTAAAACCAGACCGAGTTATAGGTCAGATCTGCGGAGAGGCAGCCCTGCTCCCAGTCTGTTTTTCTGGGTATTTTTTGAGCAATAAAAGCACCTGTGATTGAATAATCGTGAGGTAAAACTGTTTAATGTCATATTGTGGAACATTCCAGACAGAGCAATGACATATCCATGGAAACAAACAGGTAAAGTTACACACTGCACCTTTAATATGCAATAAGCAGTATGTCGAGACTCAGTAGAGCATGTTCACAGAGTACATGGACTGATGTTTTTTCAAAATATTGCAAAACAAAATGTTGTGTTTGGTTATGTTAAAATAAAGTGTCTGAATGTGAAAAAGGCTGAGAGAAAAGCCTGTGTGTCCTCAGAAACAAAACAACACAAGATATGAATGTGAGATGGGGCTAAAAGGACTTATGTTTAGTCTGGGATGGACTTTGTCGTCATTTGTCATTTTCCTGAAGCAGCATCGCAGGACCAAGGTCAAACAAACCTGACTCATGGCCTGGTTAAAATTCCCTCCACTCCTGTTTACTCAGAGCTCCTCGTCAAGGCAAACAGAGCCACTACAGGGCACTGCTGAAGGTGAACGAGGCCCGAGGAATTAAATAAAGCTGCATTAGAGGCAGGTTCCCTCAGGAGAGCAGGCTGAGCGAGGCCCCACGTGACTGAAGAGGGAACAGAGGAACAGGAAGGTTTAAAAGCACAAGAAAAACAAGCTGGTCAGATTTTCTTAAGACAGATCAGAACATTAAAGATGGAAACTTTCTGCTGAAGGGTCCATCAAAAGCTTTTCTTCATGGAGATGTTATTGATTTGTCTGGGATGTTTCACAGTGTGGCATTAACCCTCGAAGACCTACATTATCGTATACGACACTGAGGAATATGTTTCTATAACCGCGCAGAACTTTCTAACCTTAAAGACAGAAACGTCCTTTTCCCCTCTGAAAGTGCAGACATAGAGGTTTCCGTACATTTCTGCGGCTTTATCCTACGTCACACTCACGCTGTGTGATGACGGGAGCAAAACGAGTGTCCAACAGGAACTTTGTTTTCCCCAAACTCATGCGCTCCGTCCATTTTGATCGAGCCAAACTTTGCCAAAGAGTGAAGTGAGTCAAGATGGTCGACTCCTCTGACTGTGTGTGTTTATAACGAGGGAAAAAGTCGCTCTAAGTGGAGTTAATTCTCACACACATGGAAAATTACACATCTTGGTGTGTGTAATTGTGCATCTCTTTCTATTTTGCTTTAAATTCTATTTTCAGTCCAAAATTAACAAATATAAATGTAATAAATGCCCTGGAAATGCAGAAGTGCTGTGGCTCTGGCCCTGGACCTGACAGGAGCTGTTTCCAGGACTGGACCAGGAAAGTCATGGAGCCACTGCACTTTTTTTTTGTTTTTAGGGTTTTTTGTTTTTTTAATTTACTTACAGACTTGATATATTTACCATATTTGTAGCTAAGGCCCTAAATTAAGCATTTTTTTATGTCCAAAAAGTTGTTTCTACATGTTTGCTGTGTGTTTTCTATCAAAGAGTGTGAATTTTATTTTGTTTTTTTCATCTCTATTTCTGGTCCTGTAGCTTTTCTCACAGCCTCATGACACAACTACAGCAGCAGATTGTGAAATAACAGGTTGGACTGAACAAAAGGAGGTAGAACACTTCATTAGGGGTAAAAGGGGCAGTTTTAAAAGCAACATTAAGAAAAAAAATCCAGGCGAGGAGAAATGTACTAAAATTGCCCTCAGGTCTTCAGGGGTTAAACATTTCTAACATCATGGAGACCAAATGAGATAAGTTACAGGTCAGATCTGTGCAGAGGCGACCCCGCTCACAGACAGAATCCATGTTTTTCTAGGTATTTTTGAGCTATAAACCGTCTGTAATTTAATAAATGTAAAGTAGAGCTGCTTAATGTCACACTGTGGAACATTCCAGTCAGAGCAATGACATATTCACAGAAACAAGCAGGTGATGGACCCCCAACCAAAAAGTTACATAGTGAACCTTTAAGAGTGACTGCTATTTGGGAAATGTATAATTAATCAGCCAAACAAGTAAATAACTGTACATTAATATGCTGCACATTTTGTATTCTTGGTGCGTGAGCGAACAGAAGGTCAGGACCAGGAAGGAGGTGGTGCAGCCTGGACATTGCAGCTGACGTCCAGACAGGAGCAAGATGAATTCTGGGAACATGGGGTGTGATGGGTCCTGGAGGATTTCGATGCCCCTTCTGACCATGTGCTTGCCTGGCATTCAGAATATACTGTTTTTTCCAGTACGTTGCAAAAATATGAGTCTGGCCATTGTTAAATCTCCCTGTTTTCGGATGGGAGCGACTCACATGTGGAAGCCACTCAGGGACATGTGCAGCGTGTCAGTATCAAAACACATATGGCTGCTGATACGAGGACAAAAGAGGGAAAAAATACATCACATTTACTGCAGAATCAATGAGCAGAGCACTAAACTCGCCCATGCGTCACAGAGCTGGTTTGAGGCAACACAGAGGTGACCAGACCGATATTCCTCCTTCACAAAGAGTCAGTTTGCAATAATCATATTTGTATTTGATTTGTGAAAAACGCCGCTGAACCCGATGATCATAACATATTGACGACCTGCAGTAATGACGTGGCAGTGGGCAGTGGGCGGGAATAGATGGAAACAGAAACGTTCAATGACACCGAATGCAAATTAAAATAGGAAAACATGCATAAAAATACAATTATAACCATTTCCCGTTTCTGCAAATAGTCTCTGGTGCATATGGTGCAGCCCAGTCACAGATAAACCGACACACACAGACGTCTTCACATTAATTCACTGCCGTCTGTGTGGAGTCCCAGAGCAGCCCTGGCTCAGGCCTAAGGCAGTACCAGCTTCCCTCCTTAGAGAAGGATTTGGATCATTCACCTCTGATACACAACACACGAGGACTACAGCCCCCCAGGCCGCCACCGGGGGCAAGCAGACACATGAGAGGAACACAAAGGGGACAGCGCTCATGAGGCCCACGTTTTAACAGACGAGGCTGAAGGTTTTTGGTGCGAACTTGAAAACTGCTCTAAAAAGGGAGACACTGCTGTTAAAGTACATTTCAATTAAAGACGTTTGGTATGTCGGTATTTAAAAAGCTCAGAATGAAATCAGCTTTACAAATAGTATTTCTATCAGTGCCTATTGCCTTATGACTCCCACCAGGTCTAAACTAGGTCCATAAGAGGATTAGGGCCCGACCCATATGGATTTTTTTGTGGCCAATTTGATACCGATAAAATGGGAGTTGGAGCTGCAGATATAATCAATGATATATTTATGACATAAAAATTCACTGTAAATCTTCACTTGATTATAAAACTTTGGTTTGGCTCTATTGGAATTGGGTTTATTTAGGCGACATTTCTAGTTCTTCTGCCTCTTCACGTCATATTTAAAGAGTTGCTCGGCCTAATGGCATTTTTGTACGATATTCTAGCCTGTAAAGAAAGTTCTGTAAGTAAACTCCCGCTGTTAGCCTTTAGCAGTAAATGCGTGTGCGCTGCGATAATTAATGATCTGCTAAATGCGGATAATTCACACCTCTGTTCACAGCTCATTTCCATATCAGTGTGTGTCCAGTAACATATATACGGCCACTATAGTCACTTTACAGTCGCTAACAGAAGAGAAAACAGCCTGTTTATGTGTGCGAGCTACAGCAGCTAATCGCTAACCAATGAGAAAGAACCAAAACGAGCTTCAAACCGACACATTTCAACACTCAGCCTCACACAGGCTCCTCTCAGATCAGCACTAAGAACTGTCCTTTAATCCAGACTCACACTGAGCGGCCACAAAAAGAAGAGAATCTCAGTGTTTTGCACATAGACGTATATGTGCACATGGATCTATGACTGCGGCTGTAAACAAACGCACATGGTGATGCGTTCAGGGGCGGGACGGACACAGACAAATGACACTGCAGATAAATCCTGATGCGGCGCCACAGATCAGGACATTTATCTGTCTGTAAACTGGATTAAATAGACAGAATATAAAGAGTCTGAGCTTTAGAACGAGGTAAGACATTTTCACATGGAATATTAGCAAGAATTTGGCCGATATATTTCAAAGGCCGATATGGGCCGATATATTGGTCGGGTCCTACTATTAAGACCAGGTCTAAACTAGGGCTAAACCAAGTCTAAAATGGGACTACACTATTAGTCCATAACTTTTAAACAAGAACTAACCCAAAAGAGGAGAAAGGGTAAAATGGATCTAAATTAAGTTCAAACTATGCGAATACCATAAGATCTAAACTAGGTCTATAGCTGTACCATCATCAGTTCAGAAACAGGACTACACCAAGATACAGAGGTTTAAACGAGGACTAACCCAAGGGAGGAGAGAGGATAAAATGGATCCTAAATTAAATAAAAAACTTTGGAAAGCACCTTAACAAGATCACGTTCCAATTTGAGCAAAAATGATCCCGCGCTCGCTCATTACGTCTTAGCCAGGATAAATTCAACACTACTGTACAACACAAACCTCGTATAACTCAAAGGCAAAATAAACAATAGTTTTTCTTTCTTAGATCTTCCACCGAGCAAAGATACATTGCTTAAAGCTGTACACATTACCAGGACTCTGAGAAAGTGACAAGTGACGGCTCTAGGAGGATTTCACGTGTCAAACTCAAATTACACTTGTCAAATTGAAACTCTTTTCTGTTCCAGTTGTGGGGAGGTGTTAATATGATTGACAGGTCTGAACGCGGCCACCGGGTGCAGGGATAAAAAACTCCAAACACTGTAAATGTATTATTATTAAAGGCACTGTATGTGATTATTACTACCCTAAGTTATACATCACACAGTAACATTTCCCTGGAGACGACTCTCTGTTCAAAATGTTACACAGTTTAACTTCTGCAGTCCAAGTATTTACCACAGTGAGTTTATTAGTGCCCAGTGCGGAGATTTGTTGATGCTAACACACACTTCCAGATTATCAGACAATAAAATGATTCCTAATGAGATGCAGAAGGTGCAACGCGGATTTGTTTTGATCTCAAGACACAATTTACTAATATCTAAAGCCGGGAATCACAGGGTCCCTTACGATTCGATGCGATACTCGATACACGGCTCACGATACAATATTATCATCACAATATGGTGGTATATGTGATAATCTATACAGTACACTGCACATCCTGCACTAGATCACTATTTTTAACAACCAAATCCATTTTAACAACAGTATTTCTTTGTTAACCCTGTGCAAAGTCAATATGAAATAAATCATAAATAAATAAATATGTCAAATGTATTGCAAGTTTCCTTTCTCTGAACACACATCAAAATATTAGCACGGTCACAAAATAATTTAGTAAAATATTACAAAAATACTCGAGGCCCGAGATAACAATACTGTTTAATATCACTGTAGGTCAATATTTCGATATTTTAGCGCATTCTTTCTAATAACTGTAACATCGCACTGGGGAAAAACCATTTCTGCTCAAACATGGGGAAAAACATGAACAGGCCCCAACAGAGCCTCAGACTTTTCTGTGCGTGGTTCTTGAGTTTGGTATAAGCCTGTATTGCCGTAGCTGCTGTGTGGTTATTTATATGTCTGCACTTTACATGAACTCCATAACTAATATTATTCCTGACCCCGATATGGGTTATTCAGACTGGAAAATCCATTAAGTTTCATAGAATAAATGACTGAAATAGACACAGGTGACCAAAACATAACCCTGCAGCAGAACATGTAGAACCCAGACCAAAGACCCTCTCAGATAAACTGAACCTCAAACCATCTGGCTGTGAGGCAGACTTGCTAACCCATCATGAGGTATAAAGTTAGGACGGCAACTTGCAATTATTTCCCTTAGTCATTATCTGGGTGTTATGTTTTTTAAGTTTTTAACATTGCATGAACCAGGAAGTAAGGCTGGTGCGCCATTAACATGCTAGTGGTTTTTCACATTACTGTAAAGACAGTAAAAATCAATGCATTAAAAAACACCAAATTCACAATTGTTTATGTACCATTTTTATATAATTCTTGTTCTCTCATAAAACCATTTCTCTCTGCACATGACAAACTTTGGGATCTGCATAAAGTCCATTATTTGGTTACTAAATTAGTTGATGATGAGTTCACTAATCAATAATAGTTGCCGTTGACTGATGAAAAAGTTTCAACCCTGTGTAAAATGCACTCAATAAACAGAAGCACGAGCTGTTAGAAAAAGCATAAAACACAATAGATTCTCAATGTGACATCGAGCAAATTTGTGCTGCTCCTCCACATTCTGTTACCTAAGAGTAAATATATAGTGTATTTAAATATATAGTGTATTTAAATATATAGTGTATTTAAATATATAGTGTATTTAGCTACATTTTCTGTGGAAAAACTAGGACAGGTGTTGAGCTACTGTACCTGCTGCCACAGTGCAGCCTCTGGAGCAGAACACACTTTTATCACTGATTCCATGGGTTAGTTTGACAAATTAAATGACAATAAGCCAATAGTTACCAGGCTACACCAGAGCTGCCAGTAAAGTCTTTGGTTTTGCATCAGAACAGAGTGTAACAAGAGCTCCTCCAGCGGGGCAAAATACGCCCGTACTTTGAATTATTGTATATAGAATTAAGTTAGAATTTGTCAAACCTTGTTAAAGATGAATTGTTGGTGCAGTTTGGAAGATTCCAATACTGGCGTTCTATGGCACATACCGGTAAGCACAATAAGGCAGTTCATAATAACAAGTGTGAAAAAACCTGAAGTCACATAAAATTGATACCACTGACCTACAGCATGGATCGATACAAAAATATACAATAAAATACACAAATACAGTTTACCTTATATATATATCGGCGCATGCCCCACATGTTTTGCCTCTTCATGAAGACAAAGCTTCAAAGACTTCAAAGCTTTGAAGTGTCCACAGACGGACGGACGGACAGCGCCATACCATAATACGTCCCGTCTTACAACGGGCGTATAAAAACTAAGATTAGGAAAGAAGGGCCATGGATGAAAAATATGTGAATCCAGATCACTGCTTAAGTCTTAGGTACTGGAATTTTGTTTAATTCTTTTTTTTTTTTTTTTTATCTAACTAATAGGGAGTCCTGCCACGCACACATCACTTTCATACAATTGAGAAACAAATAAACTAAATTTTTATAGAGAGAGAAGGAGAGAGAGCGAGCGAGCGAGAGAGCGAGCGAGAGAGAGCGAGCGAGAGAGCGAGAATGTAAAAGGAGCGAGTGAACTTAAACTACAACGAGAGCGAGAGCGAGAGAGAGAGAGAGAGAGAGAGAGATTCACTTCTCCAAAACCTTTTTAAGTATTCAAACTTATATTTTAAAAAAATCTATACTTACAGTTCATCTATAGTTATTCTGATTTGCATTATAACCTCATAATTTTAACTGATTAATTTAACCTTTTAATTATCAGGCAGCAAACCCCTTTCAATTCTATGTTTTTTTTTTTAATCACAGTCCAAAGCCTTGGCACAACATAACTTATCCTAATAGCAATTTGTATAAATTGTGAGAGGAAAGCGCGTTATCACAAGAAACAACACTTTACAAATCAGTATTAATGGGCTCGTTAGTTTCAGTTTGCCGAACAGGCCGTCACCGCTGTACCGAATATAATGGTCAATTTAAACGGGCCTAAAACGGGGCCCCATCATATCACAGTCTGGATACAGGAAATATGACGACAGTGACAGGGATTGAAACAGTGTCAGAGTGACTGAGATATTTGTCAGAAACCCTGGGCTCCATAAGTCAGCGCTCTCCCGTCTCATTACTCCCGTCTCATTTCAGGAGGATCACTGTACTTTTTCTGTTAGCCTGAAGAACAGTCATTTGTCACACCGTTGTTAAATTACTCTCACTTAACATCCAATTTGTGATCCAGCTGCATTTTTTTTCCTCCAACGCTCGACATTTTTCACTAAAATTAACTCCAAATAAAAGTGACAGTCTTATCCAAAAATAAATTAGTCAAACATTGCGGCTGCCAGATGCGAATCCTGCCTTGAAAATTGCCTCAGGAAGGAAAATACAATAACTTTTACCATGAAAGACAAAGAAAAGAATATTACGCTTGTTTCTTGATCTCTGGTTTATCTTATTACCGCATAATAAAAGTTACAGCATGTTTTGAAAAATGTGATTACGTATGATAATGTTTGTGAAGTGGACTCAGTGCTGCTTATGCAAATTGTGTTTATAATATTAACAATGACGCATAAAGTCTGAAGCACGAAAGGAGACTCGAAATAAAAAAGCAAGTAGTAGTAAAGGTAAAAAAAATCCTCTAAATGTAACATGCGCATAAGCAAAGATGTGTGATTGTTAACAAAATTGCTCCCATCAGAGAGTGAATGAGGAGCCATTTTACTGTTGTGTAACTGACACCGAAAATTCCTCCTTTACTTTGACAGCAGTCGTCGTACATTCTATAACTGGACCATCTCCGCTCTCTGCGCTCACTCGCCATTTAGAGCCAATCAGACGCAATCATTCGCACGCTGAAAAAGGCTAAAGGAAAAAGCAGACAAATCCATTTCTTTCCTCCGCATAAAAAGAATTCATAGTATTTTACGTAACAGAGCGGCGCTGTGGGGGTGCGGCTGCCCCCCTTGAGCTGCAAATAACCCATCAAATCTACAAATCCACTTTTATGGTCTGTCTGTAGCGGCCACGTTTCGATCTCCGCCTGGACTCATCTTTTATTAATGGAGAACGATCAGTTCAGAGACGACATATCAGAGAGAACTGCATTCTGGGAGAAAACCGCCGAGGTGACGGTGTCTCGCCAATAACAATATTTTACCCCAAATAATACAAAGTTGGGGTATTAGAAATGTCAGAATGAAGCATGAATTTGCATTTAAATGTCGTACATCTCACCAGACTGTAGCAAAAGCTCATTTTAATGTGACTAAACCGACACTATTCTCTTTCTCAGATTTACAGTTTGCACCCAAACTTTAAAGGTGCATTGTGCAACTTTTCTGGTGGAAGGTCTTCATTGAAATGTTACTGCTTTGTCTAGAATGTTCCAGGGTAGAGATTAAACCATAGGCTACATTACAGCTCAGATCTGTGGAGAGGAACCCCATTCACAGAGGGAACTACTGTGTTTCTGAGCAAAAGAAGTGGAAGGTAATGAATAAATGTGTTTAATGTTATATCATGAAACATTAAAGGCAAAGCAGTAACATCTCCATGGAGACGAGCAGGTGACAGACCCTCCACCAGAAAAGTCGCGCAATGCACCTTTAAGTCGTCTATGTTACAATTACACTATATTCAGTTAAAGTTTTATTAATAAATTCTGAATTGCTCATTGCAGAATAATCCAGTGTTTATTTCTTTTATTAAATTATTCTGTTTACTCTGAAAATGAAAAAAATTGCTGCTTTTTGTAGGATCATATTCACATCACAGTTTGAATGGACTCAATTAGCATTATTATGACGGCCATAATTTTCTTCACAAACAAAATCTGCTGCTTACAAAACTAACCCTTCATTTAGATCTGTGCAAACACGTCCTGAAACTCGATCCATTTTCACTTCAGATTTCAGTATTTTTGACAATTTTTGACATGTTTAAAATATGAATTTTGAACAGACTCCTGTTATTAACACATCTAATCACAAACACAGAAAAAACACGACTAGACATGTTTTCCCCATATTGGAAAAACTGATGTCATTGTTACTTGTGACAATGACAATAAATCCTTAAATCTCTATTTTGTATTGTTGTTTGGAACAAACAGTAATGGAGTTTATATTGGACTGTAGTATTTTGAATAATTAATTTGTACATCAAGGTCAGCACCTTCCATCAACGAGATTTTCTATAGACTTTTTCATGTTAAAGGTCCATTATTACACAAAACTGACTCTTATTAACTTTAAAGGGATAGTTTATTCTTTTTTTTTACATGGATCTGTACGTCCCTGTCAGCAACACGGACTTACCTCCCGACAGCATCCGGTGCTTCAGTGTTTACGTCCTCAGACCGTTTGTAGCCTGTATATAAAAAATGGTGCAGACTTGTGATTATCCAGGCCATTTGTTGGTCACCCGGTAGCTCCAGGAGAGGAGGGTCCCACTGTCCCTCCTCTCGCTCTCTGCCCGTCCTAACTCCGTCTGGCCTCAGTATATTCGGGTTCATAAAGATCTCCCCTCGGCGTCGGTGTCGTGGTCACATGTGTCGTCTTTACTTTCCGAGCAGGAAACAGCGAAACAGGCGCAGCTTCACCTGGCTGTGATACGACCAGAGAGGAAATAGTACCAAGTGATTATGAGCTCTGACTTTTTCATGGTTCATGTTTTGTGATGCAAATGTCTCACTGTTTTGAATGACATATTAATAACATGTTGTTTGGAGAAGAAAAACACTTTATTCTCGTGACCCCAGCCACGCTGCCGGAAAACTGTGTGGTGGAAAACTTTTACTTTGTTTCCTGTTGTGGTCTATTTAAGCTAAAGAATGTATTTTATGGGTTTATATAACTGTTAATTAACAACTGCTAAAGTGTTTCTGTATTTCTGCCACATGTGGTGGTGTAAATCTGCTGTTCCTGGAGGATCTCAGGGCAGAACTCTGCTCTGTCTTTATCCAGTATCGTTAAAACAACGAGCTGTTGCTTTGTTTATTCTCCTCATGTAGAACAGTGGATCCTTGGGGGTAAAACTGCTCGATGCCTCAGCTGGTTTCTGTTTGGAGGTTGAGGTTATGACGTTGTCGACTGTAGAAGAGCCTGTTTTTGTTTTACCGTGGATCAGATCAGACGGACCTTACATGAGGGACAGAAGGTTTCTTTTTCTTTTTCTCTAACTGTGGCACAGTTGCTTTAATAAATCCAGACTCTTTGATTTCAGACAACTTCTCTCCAGTTTTTATTCTTCACAGATTTAAAAATCCACAACAGCAGTGAAGAACTCGTCTCACCAGACGCTGTCGGGAGGTCAGTCAGTGTTGATGCGACTCTGCTGACGGAAACGTACAGATTCATGTCAAAAAACCCAAACTATTCCTTTAAGTGATGTTATAATGTTGTATGTTGTTGTTACCTCATCAAAAAGATCCCTGGAGTTGTGTTTTGTTCCATTCCCACATTTGAGTAATCATTTATTATTAGTCTGTCTACATCTCCAAAGCTCAAAATGCTCTGTTCCACCTTGTGATGTCATGAAGTGGTAGTTTACCAGTTAACAGCTCCTTTTACCTTGAGGTCAGAGCTCGGCAATTCCAAGAATGAAACAAAACTTAACTCCAGGTCTGTTGTAATGAGGAAACAACATTATAACAGATCAGAAAAGAGCGTAACATTGGCCCTAACCTGAACAGTATCACCGCGCAGAAAGCTTCATTTTTCAGCACCTTTACAGAACTGAGAAATGATTTTTGGCCTCGACACTAATTTGACATGTACCGCGGGGATGCAATTTTCCCCATGTTTTCCTGACGCGAGTGCCGTTTATGTGTCTATCCAAAGACACATCTGCGCCCTCCCCGCTCCACCTGTCACACGCCCCACCCGGATCCAGACGGGCGCCTTCACCTGCCGAGAAATGAGCTTGAAACGCAGCGAGGACCGTTTTAAATCAGAGCCGCAACCGAGTGAGAGACGGGAGTAGAACAGGCTAAATAAAACGGTGCAAACGGGCGGTGAAATCATTTGTGGACAGAGGAGGAGTGACAACGCTGACGAGAGGAACAGGCGTCCATATGTTAACCTGAAAACATCAAACGAGGAGAGATGGAAATGAAGAGGGACGAACGCAGCTGAACTGGATTATGCCGTCAACAACAGGCCCGTCGGAAAGAAACAAGCTGGAGATGATCTACGGGGACAAATACACAAACATGTTTCTAAAGCGACGCTTCCATATCACCGTCAACTGCTTTTTCATCGACAGTTCCTGCGGACGTGATTATAACTGTAGGCACTGCACTGTCTGAGGCTTTGTCTGAGCAATATTCTAACACAAACTGACCAGGAAGAACTGACTTGTTTGGAGCTACAACAGTTGAGCTGATTTGTGCTGTTAAACAAGTTCCTCTCAAATAACATTAGTGATGAACTCGTTAGCATTAACCAATAGTTTAGTTTTTATGTGAAGGGACAACGTACAGAGACGTTACGCTCATAAAAACAGAGATGTTCCGCACCAGATTAGAGCTAAACAGCGAGTTTCCTGATTTACATGAATAAAAATATAAAGCAATTACACTCAAACTATTTTAGTAACAGCAGCAGTTCATAGACTCTGTCCCACAAACTCATTCACACACAGACAGAACCACATCTCCGTCAACGTTATTCACAGGAACATTTGTCTTAGTCCTTCAGTCACTCTCAGAGTTTTGTCCAAACACCAAAACTGGGCCATGAAACACTTATGTTGATCACAGGCTCCTGAAAATACGAGGTGTTCCAAAAATTTGACATAATTTCGCAGGACAATGATTATGGCAATTTGTGATGAAATAACCTCAAATTTTCACAGAAAGCATCGAAACAGACCAAGATTTTATATTTAATGTTTTATTTTTGTTCTGTTTTCAGGTTGAGCCGTTCTCTCAGTCATTTGTGTCTTGGAATCTGCTCGTCCAAGGCCCAAAACTGTGCAGCTTTAAATGTGGAAAAAACTTATGATGTTCAACACCTAAACCGTCACTTAGACTCAGTAGTTTTCAAGATAACTGCTTTTAAAATAATGTCAGTTTTTTAGGACACCCTGTATGTTGTTTAAATCCATTTTGTATTTTTGTTTCCTCCATTTGCTGCCACAGACCTCAACGCAAAACACCAAAAAACATGACGTCACTGCAAAGGATCGATCACTGTTTTTTCAGGCTTAAAACAAACTAAACGTAAACTGCCTTGTGACCATTTCCAGCTATACAGATTAAGATTAATTGCTCACTCTATTATCGTAATTATAGAGGTCGCGGTAACATTTTAAGAAGTAAAATATAATAAATGTGCTAATTTTAGGGGGAAATTTAAAACCCAAGAGCGGATTTAAACCACAAAACTCTTCTAAAGCCACAACACTGTCGAGCTGCAGTAAACAAACAGCAGAATGAAACCCTGTAGCAGTTAGTTTCACAGAAGTTATTAATTCAACCTTTTACATCTTAAATCTATAACTTCCCAGCAGTGCAAGTAAAAAGTGCACATAACAAATACTGACCCCCCAAAGATGCTGTTCCTTCTTCCATATATTGTGCGTCAGTGGGGTAATTATCGTGACAGGCCCAGTTACAATCTGCCCCACCACACAGCAGCTTCCAGGACATTTTAACTCTTTACTATAAATATTGAACAGCGAAAGCCTCTTCCCGAATCCCTTCTTAATCACTATAGGAACAGTTGTGCGGCGGACTGGAAGTAACGAAGCTGCCGTTCTTTCGTCCAATCACAGGGCTCGTTCTGGTCTAACTATACTGTACACTGTAGACGCTCTGCTATCAACATGAGTGGGCGGATCTGGGGGGTCTTTAAACGCATGCACTTTGTTGTATTAAACTCTTATACAGGCTACGGTGGCCCGGTCACTACTACAGGAAATGCCGTCTTTGTAAACGGGAGGATTTTGTTCACCGTTTCATAAACTGCGTCGTCTTATGTCCTCAAATATGACGTCAGCCTGTTAAAATTAAGTACTGATGCATTTTACTGCTGATTTTCTGGAAGTACAGTGAGATCCTCAATTTGGGTCGACAGATTTGATTAAAATCAGTTTGCAATTATCCCAACAAGACTCTACTCATGATTTACAGCTTCTGGTATATGTGAGCCAGTTTTAGTAGAGTGTTGGTTCAGGTTGGGCGAGGTTAAAGGGTTAAAGGGTTAAAGGGTCCATATTATTCTGTTTTCTGATCTATGTTATAAATTCTGCATTTTTAGGCTGTGTTCTCCTCTCAAACTAAAAACACCACCTTTAGACGTGATGTGGGTAATACAGGAAGTGCTCCACTGTAAACTCCACACACGAATAAGCCAAATAATAAAAACTCACTCAAACATGTGTGAATCAAACTAAATATAACTCCAGGTCTGTTTTAATGAGGGAACAACTTTATAACACAGCTTAAAGCTCACAAGAGTCTATTTTTAGGTATATGTTTTTATTGGTTGCAATTCCATTTTGGCCCTTCAAATTTAATTTGCACAGTTAATTTTTATAGCCAAGGTGCTCATTTTTCATCACTCTGAAAACTATGGATATATATATTTTATGGATATAAATAAAAGGCCTCCTGGGTCCAAACGTGGCAGAATTTCTTTTTTAAACAGCAGAACCACACGTAGCCAGTGCATCAGATATAAAAAACATCAGATTTAAAACAATTACAAATCATTCATTTGAACAATACAATCCATTTAAAACAATTACAGAACGGAAAAAAACTTCCAGCAGAACTTAAATTATGCAAAAACTTAAAAATATTCTGTACAGAAACAAAAAAAAAAAACCCTCTTTTAAATCCACAGATCCGCCAGCACTAAATGTTGGTTTTCCCTTTGTCCCTTTTCCAGGGCTCAGTGTTCAGAGGCACTTTTACTCTGCTCATTTTTACTGTTTTATTATGAAACGTTGAACTTTTGTATTTCCTGCTTTGTTCTGTGTTTAATCCATGTTTGTGTCTTTAGTCCAGGGACACAGAGGGAAATGAGTTGTGAAGCTAAAATCTGTTACTAGGCAGATTTTCTTTGTGATTAATGTCGATGTACACGGTCCTGTCACATAAACTAAAGAAAGAAATAAAGATGAAAATGCATAAGGTCCGAAACATGACTTCTTTCTTACATCAGAAACATGCACTTGAAAACCACACCACATATTCGAGACTATAGAAAAGCGTTGCCATGGCTACAAGACATTTTGAACCTGCTGTTCTCTTTGCTGAGGAAGTCGCAAAAACAAAAAGAGCTATTATTGAGCAGTCATTACACAGAAGTAGTGACTAAGAAGCAGTGAACGGGATGTGGCGTCGCCTTGGGGAGAAAAAAAAAGAAAAGAAAAAAACGGCGTCTCTTCCATCTGTAAATGTGACGCTCTGAGCACCTCGAGGAAGCCAATCCAAACAAATGTAAAGCACCTGTACGGCTCCTGCGGCTCCACGAGGGCTGCAGTCAACCAAAGAAATGAGTGGTCGATTAAAGACACGTTCTGCTGGTCTACGATTACAAAGGGGATGTGGCAAAAGCTCAAAAATATGACATATCACGAAGTATCTGAGCCAAACTCACATGACCACAACCTGCAAAAAACATGTAGGAAACTATTTTATATGAAGACAGATTAAACTTTTACATGGATAAAACAACTAAACTAATTATTTATAGTTTTCAAATGTCATTCTAACGTCTGATAGAACAAGATTAACACTGGTGGAATCAAAGGAACCGGGCAAACTGTAAACTAAAATATCTGGTCTTATTCTGCGGAAACTGCGGAAACTGCGGAAACTGCGGAAACTGCGGAAACTGCGGAAACTGCCAACTCTATTAGTTCAGACGTGTACAAACACATTCTGAAAAGTCATTCTTATGTATATTCGTTTGTCGTCTTTTCATATTTTATGTGTTTCTTCTGGCCATGATGAAAACGTGATCTTTGCACAGACTCTTATTAAAACATGAATCACAAAACTTGTCAAAACAAAACTTCTATTAATTTATTTTTCCCATATAATGAATCCTTTTTGATGCGCTAAATCACGGATTAGTGTTGACATTAAAACTGTATTATACGCTAAGATTTTCAAGCTGTAAAAGGAGGACAAATATACTTAGATCTCATAAACCCATAAGTTAAGTACAGCTTTTCTCACACAGTAAAGTGAAACCGGCCAAAGCAGTGAGTCCTTTTACATCTGGGTAAATGACAAATTAAATACTTTAAAAATCTAATTATTTTTACAGTAACGGCCTACATTTTCTCCCAGTATTCTGATTTTCCAAACCGCCTGAATGATCCACATGGTTTTGAAGAGTTACACAAGTGTCTCAAATAAGAGTGAATGAATAATTATCTCCAGGTTTAATCCTCCAATTAAGCAGTGAAGTGAGAAAGTGAAGAGCCTCTGTCCACATTGATTTCCTCACAGCGTTTGTAAAGGCAAATGTCAGTCTGACCTTTGCGTAATGGGAATTTAGCTCAAACTTGGACAAGATTTTCCCGCACGTTACCAGTTCTGTAGATAAGACCCGTGTGTACAGTTCGTTTGGTGAAATCATAGAATGTGTAGCAGAGATGGACTAAAGCAGTGTGAAGAAAACACTATAGCTACGGCTGCTCTGAAGTTCATCAGGGTCTAATCTGGCTAAAACGTAAAAAAGGCCGTCACACACAACAGGAGAATTTGCCCGATTTTGGCTGTGATTTCTTCTCCCCGAGTTCAGGAGACGTGACCCGACTTTTTGTCTCCGTGTGCGATTCTGAAGCCGCTGCTCCTCATGTGGAGTCAGAGTCAGATCAGAACCACCGAACACCAACAACACGACGGAAACAGACGATAAAACAGAGTCAGGGGCAGAGGAGCGACGGACACAGAGACGCAGCAAACAAACTCAGGACAGAGCGAAAATAAAGACTTTATTCCTCACCTAATGTAAAGTGGAACATTTAAAGTGCAGCATCTGATCCACTTTATCCACAAATAATGACTCCAGTCCACAAAACAGCACTGTTATTCCAGTTTGAAGCGTTCTTTGAAAGTAAGCGAGCGTAAAGCTGCAGATCAGCGACAGTGACTCTACTTCCTGTGGACTTTATCGCCTCTTTTATGCTTTAAAAATCCTGGATCTGAAGTATTGCACCACACTTCACAAATTATAGTAACACAGTTTTGACTTGTCTAAACTGGAAATGCAGAGCTCTGATCTTTTCAACACTTAAGAGTCTCAATGCGAGTAGTTTTACTGCAGACAGGAATCAGCAGACGCGATCACACTCAACTTTGCAGCCTGTTTTATGCAGGCAGATCCCACTGACGTCTTTGCGGAGATTTTTAGTCTCATAAGTTTCTCCTCGTGTCTGTGGTGTTTGCACATTTTGTCGCACATTAAAAATCATTTAAGACCGAAACATCCTGTAGAGTGTAGAGGCCTTAAGAAGGAATGACAAGCCTGGAAACAGCAGTTATGGAGAGAAAGAAGACGGCTTTTCAACAGAGGAAAATAGCCGGCGAGCGTCATACATATACAGTCTATGGGTTAAACGTGCACCATGTAATTCGAAGGTTGTGCCACTTGTATCCATGGAGATGCCACTGCTTGGCCTGGACTGATTCAGTGTGACATTAAGCTTAGTCACATGTTTTTTAAGGTACATTTTAGCAATTAAAAAAACCTGTAACTGAATTAATATAACAGATGTTTAAAGTCAGACTGTGTAATATTCAAGGCAAAGCGAGAACACCTCCATGGAGAAAAGCAGGTGGCAAATCTACCACCAGAAAAGTGACATAATGCACCTTTAATTTGTGCTGAAAACTGTATATAACTATAAACTACAGACAGGTTTATTGAAGACGGATTTAGCAGGAGACATTCTGTGCTAATCCTGAACTGCACCAACGACAAGATGAGAAAAAGATCAAACAAACCAAATCTGACATTTAAAGGGACAGTTTGGGTGTTTTGACATGAATCTGCACGTCTCCGTCTGCAGAGTCACATCAACACTGACTGACCTCCCGACAGCGTCCGGTGAGACGAGTTCTTCCCCGGTTTTGGTGCTGACAAAAGTAGTAGCAGCGTGGCTGGGGTCATGAGAATGAAGTGTTTTCTTCTCAAAACAACATGTTATTAATATGTAATTCAAAACAGTGAGACATTTGTGTCACAAAACACAAACCATGAAAAAGTCAGAGCTCATAATCACTTTGTACTATTTCCTCTCTGGTTGTATCACTGCGCTGCCGCCAGGTGAAGCTGCGCCTGTTTCACTGTTTCCTGTTCGGAAAGTTCACGACAACATGTGTGACTATGACACCGACGCCAAAGGGAGATCTTTATGAACCCCAATATACTGATGCCCAATTCACCAGCTGGAGTGAGAAAGAGGAAGGACAGAGGGACAAGCTGAAGCTGGAGCTTTGTTGGATAATCACTAGTCTGCACAATTTTTATATATATTCTTATATCTTAAACGAGCTTATATACTTCTCGCTGTAGCTCTCGTGTCGCAGGAGTCAAAAGTCTGAGCGTGTAAACAAGCCGAACTACTGAAAAAAGTGTTGGATTTGTGCGCAGCTGTTACCTGGAAGCAGCACATAGTGTATGAGTGGAGAGGAAAGAGTACCAAGTGATTATGAGCTCTGACTTTTTAGTGGTTCATGTTTTGTGATGCAAATGTATCACTGTTTTGAACACATATTGTTTTGAGAAGAAAAATGCTTTATTCTCATGACCCCAGCCAAGTTGTCACACTATTTTCGTCAGCACCAAAACCGGGGAAGAACTCGTCTCACCGGACGCTGTCGGGAGGTAAGTCAGTGTTGATGTGACTCTGCTGACGGGGACGTACAGATTCATGTCAAAAAACCCAAATTATCCCTTTAAAATACAAGGAAACAATACTACTTACATAGCCCACAGATGTTTAGCACTTAGAAATATAATAAGAAGCCACAATATATCTTTTTATTATTTACTGAGATGATTTTGACCTCACCACTTTCTCCTACCACTGCTCATAACAGCCCCACAGCCCGGTGGCTCTTTCCTGCTGCTGTGAGATTCAGCATATGCCCAGCCAGGCCCCACAGCAGAAAAATGGAGGGGGAAGTACGAGTTTTATTACGTTTGTGCCGAGCTCTGGGCAAGTAATTACCTGCGATTTTACTTGTGCCTTTGGTTGGCCAGGTTCAATCACTTTCAACTTACCAGCTCAGCAGAAAAGCCCATTGTGACCAAGTCTGTAGAGCGCACAACAGAAGAGTTCTTGAGCAGCAAAACTTGAAAGTGAATGGGTTTCTTGTACAGTTTTCTGGCACCAGAGGGAGTTCAGATGCGCCGCTGTCACTCCAGGAAAAAGCCAGGGGGTCAAGACAAGGGCAAGCTGACGAGAGGGAAAGAATCATCTGGGCTCTGCGTCTGTACGAGGAGGCGAAACCTGAAGTGTGGATCACGGCACGACACTGGAATAAGCTGCTGCGTTTGGAAAGGTCGCGGCTGTCAAGTGGAGGCCTGTGTTACAACTTGTCCAAATCAAAATGGAGAAAATTGGAGTCCAAAAGAGAGACGGGGGGTTATGTGGTATTTAGGAAGAGAATGTGCAGGTAGTAAAATAAGCAGAAAACTGGAAAACATGATTTCAGATAAGGAAATGTAAAATAGACTCTAGCTGCATTGTGTAACTTCTGGTGGAGGGTCCATCACCTGGTTGTTTCTATGGATATGTCACAGCTTTACCTACATTTATGAAATTACAGGTGGTTTTACAGCTCAAAAATACCTGTACCTACATCCAAATAACTGTGAGCGGGGTCGCCTCTCCACAGATCTGCCTTGTAACTTGGTCTGGTTTGGTTTCCATGAAGACAGAAAGGTTTAATATCACACTGTGAAACATTCCAGAGAAAACAATAATATCTTCATGAAGAAAGGCATTTGGCGGACCAGAGAAAAGTTACACAATGCACCTTTAAAGTCCAACTCCAAATCATTTTATAAACAACAGTTTCCGTGTGTTTCGTTTTTTTGGAGTTTTTTTTCAGATTTTCTATGTACGTTAGGCAAAATTAGTTCTGTCCCAGTACAGATACGGTGCAAAAGCAGTTCTTAGGGTAGAAACGAGACTGTGCACTCTGCATCTAATCTGCCCAAAAGTCTGGAAGTGCACTATTCGCATGCTAATTGTCAGCACTGGCCTCTGTGAAAAGCTTATTGCGAACAGTGAGGACGGTAGGAACACGTCAGGAAAGTGAGGAATAACTTTGAACCACTGCAAACTGTTAACGAGCTCTGTTTTCATGTTCTGTGAGAAGGTGAAAATCAGGGAGACGCCTGAAGCAAAAAGGATTAAAAATAGAAAACTGGATTAAGTTTAAATGCTCAAATATTTTTCGGCTCATTCACGACAGCTCTTCAGTTTTGACAACTGGACCAGGAGCTTATCCAAACTTTTTCTTCCCCGTCATAGTTTGAAGGTTGTTACAGAAAACTCAATATGGGTAAACTATTCATACCTTTTAAGACAGTAAAAAAACTACTGAAGTTCTACATTATTGTCTAAGTAAATTGATCTGTTCTTTGCTTCAAAATTGCTGCAGAAACCAAACAAGAACCCGGCTCCAGGTATTGACAAGTTTCAGGTCGATGAGAACTAGAAACTAGAATGAGAAACCCACACAGGCCCATATAGTGAGAACATATAGTACCAACGCCACACAGAAATTCAATTCAGTACATTTCTGTAGAGGCTGAAATCACAGCAGCAGTCGCCTCGCAGGTATTTACAGAAAAACACTGAACCTGCAGAAAGTGAGAAAATCAAACTGAAAAAGAAAAAAATCTGAGGAAAAAAAACAGGGGACATTTTTACTTATTTTGTACTTAATTTGAATCCAGTGCAAAACTCATCCGTGACCTCGTTTTACTATAAATTGGATAAAAGAGTTGATTTGCTGCACCACCTCTGGACTAAAGTGTTCAAATAAAGTTTAATTAATGAATGATTAATTACACATATTCAGGCAGCTGGTTGGGCCTAACAAAATATCAACTACTACTGAGATTTAAAGGTGCATTATGTAACTTTTCTGGTGGAGGGTCTGTCAAATGCTGTTCTCCTTGGAGATGTTATTACTTTGCCTGGAAAGTTTCACAGTACGGCATTAACCCCTGAAGACCTGAGGGCAATTTTAGTACATTTCTCCTCGCCTGCATTTTTTTTTCTTAATTTTGCTTTTAAAACTGCCCCTTTTACCCCTAATGAAGTGTTCTACCTCCTTTTGTTCAGTCCAACCTGTTATTTCACAATCTGCTGCTGTAGTTGTGTCATGAGGCTGTGATAAAAGCTACAGGACCAGAAATAGAGATGAAAAAAAAAAAACAGAAAATAAAATTCACTCTTTTATACAAAACCCACAGCAAACATGTAGAAACAACTTTTTGGACATAAAAATGCTTAATTTAGGGCCTTAGCTACAAAAATGCAAAATCTCAAGTCTGTAAGTAAATTAAAAATCTCCTTATTGCCCTAAAAACAAAAAAAGTGCAGTGGCTCCATGACTTTCCTGGTCCAGTCCTGGAAACAGCTCCTGTCAGGTCCAGGGCCAGAGCCACAGCACTTCTGCATTTCCAGGTGTTTATTACATTTGGATTTGTTCATTTGGACTGAAACAAACCTTTAAATAAAAATAGAAAGAGATGCACAATTACACACACCAAGATGTGTCATTTTCCATGTGTGTGAGAATTAACTCCACTTAGAGCGACTTTTTCCCTCGTTATAAACACACACAGTCAGAGGAGTCGACCATCTTGACTCACTTCACTCTTTGGCAAAGTTTGGCTCCATCAAAATGGACGGAGCGCATGAGTTTGGGGAAAACAAAGTTCCTATTGGACACTCGTTTTGCTCCCGTCATCACACAGCGTGAGTGTGACGTAGGATAAAGCCGCAGAAATGTACGGAAACCTCTATGTCTGCACTTTCAGAGGGGAAAAGGACGTTTCTGTCTTTTACCGTTACAAAGTTCTGCAGTTATAGAAAACATATTCCTCGGTATCGTACACGATGTCATAGGTCTTCGAGGGTTAAACTTTTCTATCTTCATGGAGACCAGACAAAGCCACAGGTCAGATGTAGAAGGACGACCCTGCTTACTGTCAGAATTCTTGTTTTTCTAGGTATTTTTGAGCTATAAAAACCCCTGGGATTCAATAAAAATGAGGTAGAGCCGTTTAATGTCAAACCGTGGAACAGTCCAGGCAGAGCAGTGATGAATATTGTCCACTTCACCTTTAATCATTTATACATTTCTCAATAAAAATGTACAAAGTCTCATTTTTACTCATTTTATGTTTGGAGGTTTCATGCAGTACTGAAAGAAACTGAAATAAACACTTCTCTATTGCAGTCACCTTGGAAGTCTGATATTAAAGCCATCTCCAAGAAATATGTAAGAAATAACTGTCGCGCAATGACATTTTTTTCTTGACATATTTGAAGCCGTTTTTTCTTGGAGTGGGACAGAGTGAGGTCGGCCATATTGGGAGTATATGCAGATGTGGCGGCAGAGGTCAGGGGCACTTGGCAGAGTAATTATGTAGGAGTGATTTGGACTAATAGGATGTGGGACTCTGCTCCAGGGTCAGCTCCTGTAGGACACACTGGTGATCATTACACACACTGATAGCCTTATAATACTGCCTCCAGCCTGCACCTTTGCCCAGCACTGTCCACTGCAAAATATGGCTCTGCGTCTCCAATTAATAAGGCTATGGTGAAAATATATTGGTACAAATCACTCTGCGTCATCAGGAATGAACCAAACTATTCAAAAAGGGGCTGCAGAAAAGTTAAACAGAGGCAGTACAGGGTATTTTGACACTATAAATTGCAGAAGATTAAAGGTTCACTGGTTAAGGGTCTGCGCCACATGCCTGTCTCAGTGATGTTACTGCTTTCCCTGGAATATTCCACAGTACGGCATTTATGCAGGGGGCAAATGCACATTAACGGGGGCAATAAAGTGTAACCTTAACCTTAAACTCATTCATTTCCACGGTGACAAGCAGGTGACCTCGCCAGACCAAGTTACAGGTCGGTTCTGTGCAGAGGCAAGGTCACTCATCATAACTGTTTTATACATTATTTTTCCTACCTATAAAACACCTAACTTATTTCTCGGACTATAAGTCGCACCGGAGTATGAGCCAAAAAATGTATAATGAAGAAAAAACATGTATAAGTCATTTTTGGGGGAAATTTATTTTATAAAATCAGAGACCAGGAACTGACATTTCCTCTTGTGAGGCGAGTAGAAGTTATAGTAATAAAACAACCCAATAGAGACAATCTGTGTCTCATTAGTTTGTTCGTTTAATAAGAAAACAAACAAAAAAACTCTTTTCTTTATTATTTGTCTCTAAAACTGAAATGAAAAAACAGATAACGAGTTGTTTTGTCATTTTTAATTCATATATATGATTCACATATATATATATATATATGGTCTATGGACTGTCAGTGGAAAAATGTAGCATATAAGTCGCACCTGAGTATAAGTCGCCCACCCAAACCCTTATAGTCCGAAAATGCACATTCTTGCACCTTTAAATTATCTTTTTAATGCCACTGTGCAACATTCCTGGTCTAGAGTAACACATGGCAAGAAAGAGGTTTGGGACTTTCCACATGAAAAGTGACACGTGCATCTTTAAATAATTCAAATCGAAATGACTTTGAGTGTCTCTACAAATCCTACGGGAGACACAGGTTGATAGTGTCTCCTATAGTCTCCGTTTTCTGTCATGGCTCCTCCTGTAGTGCTATAGCGAGTCTCTCATCCTCCTCTGTCTCTTTCTCTCCCTCCTTTGCTCTCTTTCCTCTGTTTGTCTCCCCTCTCTCTCGTCTCTCTCTTTCTCCTCTATCCCCCTGCCTCTCCCTCCCTCTTTCTCCCTCTCCAGCTCTTTGTGTTGCTTCTCACGCCACAGCTGTTGAATTATTGATGGGATGTTGAGTTGGTGAGTTCCCCGCTGCCTCCTGCTTGTTTGTTGGACTTCGATTGTTTTGCTTTCTCCCTCTCTCGCTCTCGTCTCTCTGTTTCTCTCTCTCAGTCTCTCTGTTTCTCTCTCTGTTGTCTGAGATGCGTGTGGGTCTCTGGTGTTTGACTAATCAAATATGTCGGCGCATGTTATTGTGACTTTCTTTAATCAGTGAGCAATTATTCTAAGTGCTCAGACGTAGGGAACATATGGAAAACACACACACGAGCAGACTAACGTGCGAGTATGTAAATATGAATCAAGAAACAGAACAGCTTTTCCACATAAATAAAAGAAAGATCCCTACATTATCTGTGGCATATGGTTTTCACATCTCACATTTAAACACAGCCAAAAAGGGCTCTACGCTCGGCGACGACATACAAAAATAGGATATTGACTCTGCTGCTCATAATGACAAAAAAAGAACAGATATTGTGCTTGAACCTGCAATATAGTTTTACTCGACAATACCCGTGGAGCAGTTATATTTTGTGCATTTTTAATATAAATACTTGTCTAAAACAAACAAATCCGCTGACTTCTGTATTAGAAAAGTGTGGGGCCCAATGGAGCCAACATCACTGCAAACATTACCAACAAAAAGGCAGCAACTCCGATGGAAAGCTGCAGATCACAGACACGAGCAAGTAGCAGCTTTTTTTACTGTACAAAATTGCCCAAACATGCGATTTTGCGTTGCATTTCTGCTTCAATAATGATTTCCAGTAACATTTTGCGGTAAATTTTATCGTCCATTTACTTTTTGTGTGAGAATAGAGAATCAACCATGAGATTTACCAGCAAACTTCAGCACATTTCAGCACTTTTCTGATACAAATAGTGCCAAATAGTGTGATAAACCCCCCCAAAATACTGAGGTACACCGAGGCACTAAAGGCTGGAGGAAAGGCTTGTACATTTTGCAATAACTGCCTACGAAAACTCAGTCCAATACTTCGCAAGGAAAGGTAAATATTTGCATCAGATTTGGCCTGTGAAAGCAGAAGTTTCTGCCCGTTTCTTATGTTGTAGAGTTGCTGTTTGCACTTATTTCATTTTCTTACAAAAACTGCATTGGTGAATCTAAATTGATTTTTTATACAGTGACCCATGCAAAGCTGAGGAGCTCACTGGAAAACTATCATCTACAAACACCATCAGATTCCTCTTTAGACTTTAGTGCTTTGCTCATTGATTCTGTGGAAATCTGCGTTGTTTTCCAGTGCTTTACGATAGTTTTTTCCTTCTCTTTTTTTATTTACAATGTCGACTAGACTCACTTCTTCATAAAGTACCGGAGAAATGTGTATTTGTGATGTCAGGAAATTTCAATAGTTTATAAAAAGCTTCAAAAATTATACTAAAATTGAATCTATATGTAAATAACAGAGTATGCAGAATGGAACAGTATAACGGTGACGCAATTATTTTAGCTACTTGCAAATTAATTTAAAAGTAAACTAATTAGCTTATTATTATCAACCCAAAACCTGCACTGTAGGTGTGAGGGTTGTGTGAGTGTTGGTGGTGGTCGGAGGGGCCGTTGGCGCCGCTTGGCCTGGCAGCCGCGCCTCCGTCAGTCTGCCCCAGGGCAACTGTGGCTACAACAGTAGTTTAACCACCACCGGGGTCTGGAGTGAATGAAGAATGCTCTGAAAAATGCTGTGTAAAGCACTTTGGGGACATGTGTCTGTGTAAAGCACTTTGGGGACATGTGTCTGTGTAAAGCGCTATATAAATAAACCTTACCTTACCTATCATCTCTAGTGTAATAACGTGAAGGCTCCCTGTGAGTTCTTTTCCTATTCTTAACAATATCATCTATAGCATAATCTCTTCATAATTACAGGATGACGACAACTGAACTTTTAATTAACACATTGTCAGAATTAACGTTCTGAAAGCCGTCATCTGGATACCGCAGTCTGCCATATGCACGAGTCCAGTTCATTGTTACAGAGACGACAGAAAATGGCTGATGTTTCTATACTGAGCTATACCCAGTGGTAATTAAAAAGAGCCTCTATTATGTGATTTTCTGATCTGTTATAGACTTAGACTTTATTAATCCACAGGGGAAATGACTTACACTGTCGTTTCCTCGTCACAAACATACCTGGAGTTGTGTTTTGTTTCATTCGCACATGTTTAACACACAAATCCTGCAAATGTAAGAGTTCTTCTGGCAAACAGAAAACACTCTGCTCCATCTTGTGCTGTCATGTGCTAACGCCTTCACTAGAATCATTTGGATAATTTCAGCCCTGGAATTGCAAATCTCTACTGCAGTAAAGGTTTAAAAAAGTATTTGTAACTTGAAAACTACCGCTTCACAAGGCATCACAAGGTGGAACAGAGCATTTTGAGGTGTGGACATGTAGACAGACTCATAATAATGGGTTACTCAGCATGTGTGAATGAAACGAGCAGCGCTGTAACATGGCTAAACGATCACAAGAGTCAAGTTTGCTTAACGTAGGACCTTCAAACTGTCCTTGTAGCTAATGCGTTCAAAGCAGAAACATATAAAATGGGTAATTAATATTGTTTATACAGGCTGAAAATATGACATAACTGATCACGGGCAGTTAAAGCTCTCACAGTTTATGAATGATCTGGAGAGAGAGCAGCTCAGGTCAGTGTCCTAATATGACTTTAACCCCTGAAGACCTGAGGGCAATTTTAGTACATTTCTCCTCGCCTGCATTTTTTTTTCTTAATTTTGCTTTTAAAACTGCCCCTTTTACCCCTAATGAAGTGTTCTACCTCCTTTTGTTCAGTCCAACCTGTTATTTCACAATCTGCTGCTGTAGTTGTGTCATGAGGCTGTGATAAAAGCTACAGGACCAGAAATAGAGATGAAAAATAAATAAATAAATAAAATAAAATTCACACTCTTTTATACAAAACACACAGCAAACATGTAGAAACAACTTTTTGGACATAAAAATGCTTAATTTAGGGCCTCAGCTACAAAAATGCAAAATATCAAGTCTGTAAGTAAATTAAAAATCTCCTTATTGCCCTAAAAACAAAAAAAGTGCAGTGGCTCCATGACTTTCCTGGTCCAGTCCTGGAAACAGCTCCTGTCAGGTCCAGGGCCAGAGCCACAGCACTTCTGCATTTCCAGGTGTTTATTACATTTGGATTTGTTCATTTGGACTGAAATAAACCTTTAAATAAAAATAGAAAGAGATGCACAATTACACACACCAAGATGTGTCATTTTCCATGTGTGTGAGAATTAACTCCACTTAGAGCGACTTTTTCCCTCGTTATAAACACACACAGTCAGAGGAGTCGACCATCTTGACTCACTTCACTCTTTGGCAAAGTTTGGCTCCATCAAAATGGACGGAGCGCATGAGTTTGGGGAAAACAAAGTTCCTGTTGGACACTCGTTTTGCTCCCGTCATCACACAGCGTGAGTGTGACGTAGGATAAAGCCGCAGAAATGTACGGAAACCTCTATGTCTGCACTTTCAGAGGGGAAAAGGACGTTTCTGTCTTTAAGGTTAGAAAGTGAATAAAATATACTTCTCCCAGATGATTGCAACAGCAGAGATACTTCTGTGGAATGAGATATTTTGATAATGGTGTCAAAGAGTAATTTCCTTTTGGGATGAACAAAACTGGATTTCCATGGTTGTTATTTGTAGTATTTTCTGTATAAAACAACAAACCAAAAGACTCTATAAGGATTTCAGTGCTCAGTATTCCTCACGTGTAATGGACGGAGGACAGGGGATGATCTTAGCCCTGTCACAAAAACTAATTTCGAAGTACAATATATTGAAGTAAATACAGATGATAAACAATAATACGTAAACTACTTCATGCCGCTGACAAAAGACCCAACAGCAGATTCAAACAAGATTGAAACATGTCACGTAAATGAGCTTTTTACAATGTTTAAGCTTTTTGCAATTTGTCTAATTAGGGAAAAAATGTCTAAAAATAAATAAATAAATGTCTAAAAATAAATAAATAAAAAGACTAAATGAATTAAACTAAATATACTCAAAACTGAGCCTCCAAATGATCACAATTTGTTCTTTTGCTGTAAACTGGATCTCTATTGTTGGCTGTTCATTTACATTGCACCAGGCAAAAACACAAAACACAAAAACACTTGTTGATTGTTATTTGTTGAAAATGGTAAAAGCCGGACTGCAGTCGCCTGATTATAATGACCCTCTCAATGGTATGATTACCTGTTTCGGTCCATTTTGGTCTGATTGTGGGTCCATTATGGGTCTAATTTTATTTGTTACCCACTTATTTTGCCAAATTATTTCTCTCCAAAATAATTCCCTCCAACAAAAAGTTAAAACTGACGTTGCAAAGTTTGCCTCATATTCCTGGCTCCAGTTTGGAGCCGTTCCACTTCCACACACTCCACAATTTATTCCAGTTTGAGAAATCTTACCTCTGCCTTTTTGCGAGCGCTGAACTTTTGAATCTGGACAACTTTGAAACAGGCGAGTAGCTGAATACTGAAAAGACGCCAGCACAGTTTTAAACTTGTATAAATACGTATTGTAGTGTTGACCATGGACCAGGGACGTGACAATAATCGAAATATCCTGTCGTCAAAAGTCTCACAATAAGATCCTGGGCCACAACCATATATAGAATTAGTCTCTTTGCTTCAATTCATTGTTATGGTGTAGCATCAGCTAAAAAGCCAAGGAAACTGCATAGACCATGATCCTTTGCTCCGTTTCAGCACAGACAGCATGAAGAAATGTTCTTAAAGACTCTTTGGGTTATGACAGAACCAGAACCAAAGGACTGTCGGGGCATTTTAGAAGGAAAAGTAGCATATTCACAATTCAGTTGCCCTCCACAAAATATCGCAATAAGTATCGTGCAGTGAGATGAATATCGTGAAAATATCGTATGGAGGGATTTGTATATCGTTACATCCTTATCTAAACTAGAGGGAGGAATCACTAGTTTTAAAGACATGTGAACTTTGAGTCACTGAGCGTCTGTAGTAGCTGATGAAACACTATCTTCCAGATAAGGGCAAATTTCTACACTTAGTCCATTCATCTTGTGCTATATTGAATTTTAAGGTGCATTGTGTAACATTTCTCATGGAGAGTTCTGTCATCTGATTTTTTTCCATGAAGAGTTTAATGCTTTGCCTGAAATGTTCCACAGCAGCATTAAACTTCTGTCCTGCATTTACTCAGTGACAGGTGCTTTTATTGCTGAAGAAACATGAGTTGTTTGGTTGTACTTGGTCTCGTCTTTTTTGGAGACTGATCCTGGTATCAAGTATCGGCCCGATACTTCCATAATGTACTCGCACTCTTTAAATATTTGCCGATACCACTATTACAGACACATCACAGGATCCTGGTTTCAGTATCCCGGTTATGAGAAAACTGGGCCAACATAAATAACGCGACTGTAGCCGACATAAGTGAAAGAGCTGCTGCACTTGTATGATCTCTGAAAAGTTTAACATGAATAATAATAATAATAATAATAATAATAATAATAATAATAATAATAATAATAATAATAATAATAATGCATCAGTTTTATACAGCGCTTTTCAGGACACTCAAAGACACTTTACAGCATTATTCACTCACTCCAGACCCGGTGGTGTAAACTACTATTGTAGCCACAGCTGCCCTGGGGCAGACTGACGGAAGCGAGGCTCCAATCTGCGCCATCGGCCCCTCCGACCACCACCACCACTCACGCACACACCACTTTCACCCTAGGCAGTGTGGGTGAAGTGTCTTGCCTAAGGACACAGCGACAGTTTTTGCCACTGGCTCCACTGTGGAATTCCCAGTGTCTCCATCCAAGAACAACCAGGACCTGCTGAGCTTCTGAGATCTGACGGGATCAGGCTTTGACAAACCGGTATGGCCACAACCATCTCCAACGCACAGAACAGACTCAGCATCAGCAAAACATCCCTGTCACAGAAACACAAATATTCCTCTGAATCTTGTCCTTTAGTCCTACAGAAGCTGATGCATCAGAACACAAGTTGTACTGTATGCAAATGAGCCGTGTGGTTTTAAGTTTTGTTTCTGTAAAACATAAACAAATGTTTGCAAAGCTGCATTAAACACTTCTAATCAAGATTCAAAAAGTTTATTTCATATTCACATATGAAAAAATGAAATTGCGTTTTTCACTCTCAAAGCTAAATGAAATAATAATAATAAAATGAAAGAAAAGCTCAAAGTTCTTCTTAGGGAGACTGGTGTGGACAGAGGTAATATCCCGGTGGTTTGTATTTTTTCCCGGCTCTCCAGTATTATTTTGCACATTTGTAAGATTGGTAAAGTATTGGTATCAGTACTCGAAATGATTGTACTCGTACTCATCGGTTTTCAAAAAGTTGTACTGGTGCATCCTAAAAGTTTTGTATTGATTTTGAAGATAACTTGCAGCGATCTCCAGGATACCAGGGGCCACGGTGGGGCTCCAGGGGCCACAGTGGGGCTCCAGGGGCCACGGTGGGGCTCCAGGGGCCACGGTGGGGCTCCAGGGGCCACGGTGGGGCTCCAGGGGCCACAGTGGGGCTCCAGGGGCCACGGTGGGGCTCCAGGGGCCACGGTGGGGCTCCAGGGGCAAAACACTGTTCTGGTGTCTTTAGGCAAACCACTCCCCCACATTGCTATTCCAGGGCTGCCGTGGCTAATATAGTATCTTACCACCATCGAGTGTGAAGTGAATGAATAATGCAGGCTTTTATTAAAGGAAATAACCCGTGCCATTACGCAGAGGCTTCAGTCGGGTTTAAACACAATTTACACATGACTTTAATAACCCCATAAAACAATATAAGGAAGCCACTCTGTGATGTCAGTGGGTGTCCGCATGAAAAACAGAGGGGTTATGGAGACAGTCGTCATTAAATTCAGTGGGTGGCACTAAACTGTCATTAGGAGCATTAGAGTGACTGGGCCTGTTCTGAACTGGTGGCACCATTAAGCCGATTAGACGCAGGGCTTTGGAGAAAGGTTTATTAATGCCAATAATTCTGCTTGGATTAGAAAGACGCCTTACGCCATTCCTCTGACTGCACTTTGTTATTCTGGGATGGACAAAACAAGACACAGACCAGAACAAATGTGATGTTTCACAGTGTGTATCTTTTTGTGGGGATCTCAGTGATTAAAGGAGCACTACAAAACCTTTCTAATGGGGAATCAGCTGTAGGCTTATCCACAGAGCCATGGAGAGTTTATGGTTTTGCTTGGACTGTTACAGTAGGGAACAGTTTCATTGTTATTATTGTTATTCTTATTATTATTAACCCTCAAAGATCTAGTTCATCGTACATGATACCGGTGAATATGTTTCTATAACCGCACAGAACTTTCTAACCTTAAAGACAGAAACTTCCTTTTCCCCTCTGAAAGTGCAGACATAGAGGTTTCCGTACATTTCTGCGGCTTTATCCTACGTCACACTCACGCTGTGTGATGACGGGAGCAAAACGAGTGTCCAATAGGAACTTTGTTTTCCCCAAACTCATGCGCTCCGTCCATTTTGATCGAGCCAAACTTTGCCAAAGAGTGAAGTGAGTCAAGATGGTCGACTCCTCTGACTGTGTGTGTTTATAACGAGGGAAAAAGTCGCTCTAAGTGGAGTTAATTCTCACACACATGGAAAATGACACATCTTGGTGTGTGTAATGTGATGCATATTGTTAGTTGTATTTGTCGAGTCGTGTTTATGTGTATTTTATATATGGGACTACGGATGGAAATTAGCACCTGTGCTAAATCCGGCGTATTTACATCAATATGTGTGATTTCAGACAAATTGTATGTTCATGAATGTGCATCGTCCCACCCAAATAAACAAATAAATGAAATGAAAAATAATTGCACATCCCTTTCTATTTTTATTTAAAGGTTTATTTCACTCAAAATGAACAAATCCAAATGTAATAAACACCTGGAAATGCAGAAGTGCTGTGGCTCTGGCCCTGGACCTGACAGGAGCTGTTTCCAGGACTGGACCAGGAAAGTCATGGAGCCACTGCACTTTTTTTGTTTTTAGGGCAATAAGGAGATTTTTAATTTACTTACAGACTTGAGATTTTGCATTTTTGTAGCTAAGGCCCTAAATTAAGCATTTTTTGATGTCCAAAAAGTTGTTTCTACATGTTTGCTGTGTGTTTTGTATAAAAGAGTGTGAATTTTATTTTCTGTTTTTTTTTTTTTTTTCATCTCTATTTCTGGTCCTGTAGCTTTTATCACAGCCTCATGACACAACTACAGCAGCAGATTGTGAAATAACAGGTTGGACTGAACAAAAGGAGGTAGAACACTTCATTAGGGGTAAAAGGGGCAGTTTTAAAAGCAAAATTAAGAAAAAAATCCAGGTGAGGAGAAATGTACTAAAATTGCCCTCAGGTCTTCAGGGGTTAAAGTGCATTGTTTCACTTTCCTGGTGGAAGGTTTGTCAAATGCTTTTCTTCATGAAGATGTTATTGCTTTGACTGGAATGATTCACACTTTGGCATTAAACATTTCTATCTTCATGGAGACCAAACCAGACCAAGTTACAGGTCAGATCTGTGGAGAGGCGACTCTGCTCACAGTCAGAATGTCTCTTTAGATATTCTTTGCAGGGCCTATAACTGAAAACATGTAAGACGAGCTCTCTAAAGTCCCTGTGTTCATGGAGACCGGCTGATGGGGAGTTGCCGTTCTTAGCCCTGAAAATAGAAGAGGTGTGAATAACAAACAGAACAGATGGAATCTTTGAGGCAGAATACAAAACTACTTCAAATTAGAAATAAATTACATCTTATTTCAAAATCAGACATGGACCATTATCGGGGGCAAGAGAAGTCAGCGGTCTCTCATTACACTCAAAATGTTTTTCACTTTAAAAGCTGTATTTACACTTATCTTTTTGCTGTTGAAACATATAAGTACATCAAAATAGCAGCTATTCATATTTTGCAGCAGATGTTATCAACATCCCCTGGGGGAAGCTAACTGTAAGCACTGCTCTGTAAGAAGCTCCATTTAACACTAACTATAAAGATCTGACTGAGCTGGAACTATAACAGGTGAGAAGATTTGTGCTCTTAGACAAGTCTCCTGTTGCAAGCCAATAGCCAACAGATTTGGTCATCTTTTTGTTGAAACACCTAAATAGATAAGATATCCTTTATTTGTCCCACAATGGGGAAATTTCAGTGTTGCAACGCACAGTAAAGAGAACAGCAAGAAACAGTAGCAGCAATAGAGTACAGTTAAGTTAAAAATAGACAAACACTATAGGGATCTAAAGACAATATATACACAATATATACAATAAATTGCAATCAAAAAGCTATATATACAATAAATTACTATCTTACATTATTGCACAGGGTCCCAGTATTGCACAGGCAGCAGAGTTAGCAGTGTTCATTGTAAAGTCTGACAGCAGCAGGAAGGAAAGACCTGCGGAACCTCTCCTTCACACAGCGAGGGTGGATCAGTCTGTCACTGAAGCTGCTCTCCAGAGCAGACAGGGCGCCCTGAAGAGGGTGAGACTCCAGGTCCAGCATAGAAGTGAATCTGGCCAGGACCCTTCTGTCCCCCACCTCCTGCACCGAATCCAAGGCACAGCCCAGGACAGAGCTGGACTTCCTGATGACTTTGTCCAGTCTCCTCTTGTCCCTCTCTGTGATGCTGCTGCCCCAGCAGACCACACCGTACAGGATGGCTGATGCCACCACAGAGTCGTAGAAGGTCCTCAGGAGGGGCCCTTTCACTCCAAAGGACCTGAGTCTCCTCAGGAGGTAGAGCCTGCTCTGGCCCTTCCTGTACAGTGCATCTGTGTGGTGAGTCCAGTCCAGTTTGTTGTTCAGATGAACACCCAGGTACTTGTATGAGTCCACTCACTCAATGTCCCTTCCCTGGATGTTCACTGGTGGGGGGCAGTGGAGCGACGTCTGCGGAAGTCCACCACCATCTCCTTGGTCTTCCCGGCGTTGATGAGAAGGTGGTTCCGCTGACACCAGTCCACAAAGTCCTGCGTTAGTCCCCTGTACTCTGCGTCATCGTCATCCGTGATGAGTCCGATAATGGCAGAGTCATCAGAGAACTTCTGCAGGACGCAGCTGTCCGTGTTGTGCCTGAAGTCTGCAGTGTAGAGGGTGAAGAGGAAGGGCGCCAGGACAAAATCAGTGGTTCTAAAGCTTGTTGGAGGTTCTGAACCCCACTACTTTCATCTGCATATTCACTGAACCTTCTTAATTGGAAAAATAGAATGTTTTTTTCAAATTCAAAACAGTAATATATTTTATTGGTGCACAAAATGAATCGTGCATCAACTTCAGTGTGTTCAAAGAACAAAACCATCAAAACATGGTTTTCACACAAAAACAAGAGCATAATACTGAATTATTTACTGTTGCCTTTTAGAGACCAGTTCAGAAATGTGCAGCTTCACCTTGGAAAGTGTCACTCTCATGTCATTTTCACAACAAAGTCTGTTCCTTTTCTTGTTTTTATGTCCAGCGTCCTCGAAAAGGGTAAGCAAAGATATGTTGTAATAAATGGTCTGAAAATCTCCAGAGCTTTCTTAGCAATAACAGGGCACGTTATCTTTTATTTTTGCTGAAGGTAGTTCATATGAAGGGAAAATATTAAGAATGAAATTACACGACACCATCACGACAGTCACAGACGACTGCACGCACAAAACTTCCTGCAGCCAATAACGGCCAAATGGGGCGAGACATCATGAATCATACGAGTCTGACCCTGAACCCCTGAGACCGACTCACTGAACCCCTGAGACCGACTCACTGAACCCCTGAGACTGACTCACTGAACCCCTGAGACCGACTCACTGAACCCCTGAGACCGACTCACTGAACCCCTGAGACTGACTCACTGAACCCCTGAGACTGACTCCCTGAACCCCTGAGACTGACTCACTGAACCCCTGAGACTGACTCCCTGAACCCCTGAGACTGACTCCCTGAACCCCTGAGACTGACTCCCTGAACCCCTGAGACTGACTCACTGAACCCCTGAGACTGACTCACTGAACCCCTGAGACTGACTCTGAACCCCTGAGACTGACCCACTGAACCCCTGAGACTGACTCCCTGAACCCCTGAGACTGACTCACTGAACCCCTGAGACTGACTCACTGAACCCCTGAGACTGACTCCCTGAACCTCTGAGACTGACTCACCGAACCCCTGAGACTGACCCACTGAACCCCTGAGACTGACTCCCTGAACCCCTGAGACTGACTCCCTGAACCCCTGAGTCTGACTCACTGAACCCCTGAGACTGACTCACTGAACCCCTGAGACTGACTCTGAACCCCTGAGACTGACTCACTGAACCCCTGAGACTGACTCACTGAACCCCATTGTTGGACATTCCACCAACAGAGATCCATGTGGAAAACCCCCAGAGTGACATTACTGCAACAGCAGAAACAGAACAGTAACATGGAGAGTGGCAGATCCTCTCCTAGAAAGAATAATACACCTTTCCAAAGCAGATGCCTGTTAGCAGCTGTTATTAAAGTAATCAATACAATAGTGTTATAGCTCCTTATCTCTTTACTCTAATTAAAGAAAGGAAACAGGTTGAGTGATGCAGAGAAGCCACAGAGCGGATCCTGTAGGGACTTCACCACATTTACACAGAGAGAAAGGCTTAATCAGATCCTGCCTGCACTCCCATAGATTAGCCTTTAGAAATAAAATACTGGGCACATATTGCTGATGGTCCAAACGATAGAATATTTAAATTATCATCTACATAAAATGGTAAAACAATCTAAGACAATTAAATCATACAGAGATATCGACCAGGACTGCCAGCCTTTCACCACATTTTAGAAACTGCTGTAAATTTTCATGAACCGTATCCAAAAGTAATTTAGGGGACAACGCGGTCTCTCTGCAGTGATAAAACTGCACAGGCAGAAGAGACAGAACTTCGCCCAAAGGGGTTTAGAGCAGACTTTATCAGCGCACACTTTATTTTCCCCGTTTTATTCATACAATAAAGACGATTCCATTATAAATTAAGTTTATTAAACATCATTTTCTCAGAGGACAATGTCGACTCCTGATGAGCCTCCTGAGTTCAATATCATGGGTGAAAATGACTATATGAAAACATGTATTAAGTGTATCTGGAGTATAAAATAAAATAAAAAAAGTTAATTGTATGAACTGTTTTCAAATGTCTTGTAAAGAGGAAATATATAAATAGCAAAGAATTCCCTCTGCTGCATCTAAAAGGAAGCAAATGTGCAAAGTTGTTTTCTTTAAGTTAAGGCCATATTACAGCCTGATAAAGTCTGCAGACATTTGTGCAGAACAAATTCTGCATCAAAACTAAAATCCCAAAGTAAATACTTGTGTTTTCCTAATCAGGGCAGAGTTTTGTGTCTTGAGTCATGATACTGAGTGCACTTCAAGCCAGAAAAGATGAATTAAGAGCAGAGCATCTTAAACTCAGACTGAGGAGGCTCTAAAGCACTTTAAACCCTCATTAATAACGGGGATAATGTGTGTTTTACCTCTGCCAAGTCTGCAGAGTTTTAAAATAAGACATTAAGCAGATCTACCTCACATGTATTAAATTACAGGTGCTTTTGCTTTTGCTAAATGGAGCAGAGCCGTTCACCTGTGTTAAGCACCATGTGCTTTGGTACAGTTCTTCTTTTGGCCTCAAACACAAATAATGTGGATAAAAAAACAGTGACTTTAAAAAGAGTGAGAACAAACATGGGCTAACGTCTCTGTCACTCTGTTCTGAAGCTGCTGTACTGTGGAGAAGTACGTTTTACAATATTTTAACAAACTATTGGGATACTTTAAGTGGGCTTGGTAATAATTTTATTCCAACTAGAGGTAAACTCACCAGGGAATACTTCATTATTTATAAAGGTATAGTCCAGTTGTGTAAACATAGTCATAAAATGTAGAACATCAATATTTGGATGAGATATTGAGATTCGGTATCGGCAATTGATCGGATCGGAAGCCAAAAACTCTGCGTGAGGAAATCGCCAGTAGACACTGTTCAACATGGGCCTTTTCCTGCAGCGCTCATACGTGGACTGGGCTGCAGAGATGCCCTGAAACAAGAATTTACTTTAAAAAAATTATAACACATTTGTTCACACCGACGCGATACTGTAATGTGACCTCAGAACAGCCTGCGACCCACTACACAAGTCAGGACAAGCAAAAGCAAACGCCCTGCACCCCATTTTTCCCCATGTATCTGAACATGTCCCAGTGCATTTGTATAAGCAGCTCTCGAGGTCAAATAAGTTCACGGCTTCTGCATCCAATTAGAAAGCAATTTATTGGCAGATAATCAGCAAGTCCTCTAATAATTTAGTCGTCCCTTTAAGTAAAAGTGCATTGAGCCAAACTGCTTTTTCAGTTCGAGCTCCACTTTTGGAACCCAAAACCAGCTCAGATACACAACCCTGGACACACAGAACCTTTAAGAACAGGTTAAAGTCGTGGTGACGTGAGAATCAAACCTGTGACCAGAGTTAATGCTGCTGCCGACCTGTTTATGTAAATGTTTTATTATATTTACTGTTTCTATTGTGTCTCTGTGCTTTTACATTCTGTGTGGTTTTATATAACCTACTAATTCTTATTCCATCTTTTCCTAATCGTATTGTGTTCTGTATATTGTTGCATTTTACACCTCGCCCGGGGACGACAGTTGGAAACTCGCTGTGTCGCTCACACTGGCACATTTACACAGATGTTTATTAATGTGCATTGTCCCTGTTCACATAAACTAATAAATACAAATAAAATAAATAAGTGAACTCTAGTCGTTAGCTTTACCGTCAACGCTCTGGTCTAAGGGTTAGGAAAAGTGCTCATAAACTCATTGCGGTGAATAATTAGGATGCCCTAAATGTATGAGGTATGTGAGGAAGATCTTTGGATCACTGAAAATGACCGAGTTCCATTTTTTTCACATTTTCAAAACAGTAAAAACAGCTACAGAGCCTTTAAACTTTTTCAAACTAAAGCATCCTCGCCGTGACACAGATGTTTCCCCACATTGCACTTTGATTTGCGCAGTACCACATGCACAGGTGGAGACTGGCTGTGAAGTCTGAATAAAAAACTGCATAAACTGCAGATAATAATAATAATAACAGGGGATAAAAGCACCCTGTAGATCACATGACCGCTTCCTCCACTGCTTATCCTGCTCCCACCTTTAGTCTGTGTCCGTCTCTGGCTCGCTCCCGTCTCTCGGTGGCTGCCTGGGCCCTCATTAGTAGGCAGGGCCCTGGTTTCTTGTTTGCACACTCCACTGTTCGCACTAAATGAGAAAATTAATGAGCTGAGGTCGAGCCGGAGGGAACGTGGCAACCTTCAGTGCGTCTCCTCCTCCTCTGGCCCCACTCGTCCCTCTGCTCCCTCCTGCACCGGCTCTGATGCAGCTTTTATCGGACAGGACCTATGTCGCAGGTGCTGGTGGTGTCCTTCGGGTCTTAAGCATAAAAGGTTTTAAATGGTAATCATATCTAAAAAATAGTTTGTGTGCTGATGAGTAATAGTGAAACATATAAAAGCTAAAATCACACGAGGTTAGTTTAAATTATTTATATCTATTAGACCTGCACAATATGACAAAAAGATGCAAAACTTGTTAAACATCGTTTGCATTGCAATCAAAGTATTTTTATTCATTATTATTTGAATTACCTAAACTGAAATAAAGGTAAAAGGAGCTGTTAACATGACATCACAACCTGTGAGAGAACGTTTTGAGCTTTGGAGATGTAGACAAACTAATAAAGAGTTACTCAAATATGTGTGAATGAAACAAAACCCATGTTTCTGATGAGGTTAAAAACATTCTAACATGGATTAAAGCTCCACCTAATAACCTAATATAGGATGGACCAGTGGACTCACTCTGCCTCTGCCTCCAGCAGATCAGTGTGTGGATGAAAACAACTTTCTCCAGCTAAACTCGATGAGACAGAGGTCAAAGTGTTTGGCCACAGAAACACAGAGACAGTGTCAGCAGTTACCTCCAGTCTCTCGAAAACCTTCAAATCAGGTTAGAAATCTGCACCTTTTACCATCTAAAAAACAGCAAAAATCAAAGGTCGACTGTCTAAAGCACCTGGAGAGACTTCTCCATGTGTTTGTCTCCAGTAGGTTAGATACTGTAACGGCCTCACTGGCCTCTGCAAACGAGCTGTAAAACAGCTACAGAACATCCAGAACATCCAGAACATCCAGAACATCCAGAACATCCAGAACGCTGCAGCTCGGGTCCTGACTCGAACCAGGAAGTACGAGCACATAAGTCCTGGTCTCAGGTCTCTGCACTGCCCCCTGTGGCTCAGAGACTTTAAAGCAGCTCTGCTCCTGCACAAGTCTCTCCAGGGCCGAGCTCCAAAGTCCATCTGTGACATGTTAGAGCCTCATGAACCATCTGAGGAGCTCAGGGACCGAACTCCTGCTGGAGTCCTGGTTTAGTCCTGGTTTAGACCTGCTTTAGTCCCGGCCTCCTGCTGGTCCCAGACTCAGGACTAAACTCGGGGAGTCAGAGTTTCAGATTCTGCAGCTAAAACCTGGAACAGTCTGAACATGTGAGACTCTGACTCTGTTTAAATCCAGACTAAAAGCAGTTCTGTTTAGCTGCGTCTGACTGAAAGTTTTTCATTTCTAATTCTGCACTCATCTCTCTAATTTAATACCTCTCTCTCTCTTTTTAATTCTAATGATGATTATTTATGTTTTGATTTGTTTGGTTTGTGATTTTAATGTATTTCTTACTCTGTAAAGCACCAAGAACTCTGGTATTAAAAGACAGATCATAAATTACCACAAAGGAGCTGAAATAGATAAGAGCAAAGTGCTGTTCAGTTTGGCTAATTAATAGAATTACTATTGCCTTGGACCCATCGTGTCCTCCATTAGTACAATAATTCCATCCATCCATCCATCTTCTCCCGCTTAATCTGGCTGCCCAATCCTCATAGCACCTGAGCCCCTATGAACCCCTCTGCAGGTGGAGCCACAGGAGGGTGGACAACATGGTCCTTGGTGTTAGTTCAGGTGCTGCATGTTTTGGGTTGATGGGGGAAACCGGAGCACCCGGAGGGCTTAGTACAATAAATCATAACATATTAACCATCGGTTTTATGTATCAGATTATTAAAGGTTGTTAATCTTGGGGATGGGGATTTTCTAAACATGGAACTTCCAGGAAAGACTTTCTAACATTGTAAAGGTCCTACATTACAAAACATTACTCCAATGAGCTTTTAACCATATTGAAATGCCTTTTCTCCTCAGAGTCATGCAGAGTTGTTTTATTTCATTCACATGTTTGAGTAACGCTGCATTATTAGCATGTCTGCATCTCCAAGGCTTAAAATACTCATTAGGACTGCTCTGCTGTCATTAGGTGTCAGTGCTAAAGTGAACAGCTAATTGTAGCCCAAAATGAACTCCTCTATACTGTAGTTTGCTAAATCACCATAAATTGCTGACCATTCAAAAAAAAAACATTTGACCCTTCGTTTAGAAAGTCTATAATAGCTTCTGATGCACAGAGAAATGAGGTTTCAACAAAGCTAAAATAGCATCTGTAGCTTCAAAAATCGACAATTTTAGGGGTTAAATGCTTCTAGTGAAGGTTTGTAGAGTTTAAAAACACAGTGGAGCTCTTCCTGCATTATCACTTAATGACGTCACAAGGTGGAGCAGAGTGTTTTCTGTTTGAGAAAGAACTAAATATGCAGAGTTAACACGTGTGAAGGAAACAAATCACAGCCCTGGGTACGTTTGTGATGAGGAAACATGATGGAGATCAGAAGTTACACGATATGGGCCCATCAAACTAAACTTCTCCAATTGTTCTCGTTTTGGAGAAGTTTAAAAATTTGTACTAGTTTTGGTGTTGCTGAATGGTGATCATCATTCACTCCTCACATCCAGTGGTCCTGGATTCAGGTCTCAGTCGGGGCCTTTTGGTGAATTTGCATGTTCCTCCATTGTCTGTGTACAGTATCAAGCACCGTTGCCATAGCGATTAAGAAATCAAAAGAAAAACGTATCCTTGAATGGTCTAAAGTCTTTAAAAAAAAATCATCATCAAACAGGAGAATGAAACCACTGAACAGAACAGCACGAGCCTCATCTACCAATCAACTTGTGTGTGAATAAAAACACTGATTTCTCCTTTATTTCCAATCTCACGCTTCATCAGATTCATGTCTTTTTTTCCCACCCTGACTGAACTTCACTGACAAAACTTTGCAGAGGATTCTTTAAACTGGCAGAAATCCTCCATCTATCCAAGATTTTAACACAGCTGCTCTGACCATGAGAATATTTCTACAGAAGGAAACTTATTCTCAGTATAGTCTCGTCTAAAAGCCTCACCTGATATCACCGTCTGTACTCGCTGACCTGTCTTCAGACCTAATCTCCATTGGCCTCGGACGTCAAACTTTCTCACAGCGAAGCTTTTAACACCATCGCATCAGGTTTCCATGACAGCCCCGTCTCCACACGTACAGCACGGCCTCATCACCAACGCATTAAAGGAAACTGTAGGTAGGAGCATTAAAGGAAACTGTAGGTAGGAGCATTAAAGGAAACTGTAGGTAGGAGCATTAAGGGAAACTGTAGGTAGGAGCATTAAAGGAAACTGTAGGTAGGAGCATTAAAGGAAACTGTAGGTAGGAGCATTAAAGGAAACTGTAGGTAGGAGCATTAAAGGAAACTGTAGGTAGGAGCATTAAAGGAAACTGTAGGTAGGAGCATGCCCCTTCAAGACATTACACTAATAATAACAGGAAAATAATATATAACAGGAAACACATTAACCACACTACACCCTTAAAAACCCATGAAGGTTTCATTCTCACACATTTAACACACAAATCCTGAATATTTCTTCTTCTCTCAAACACTCTACTGAACCAAAGGCAAGTTTATTTGTACAGCACAATTCCTACACAAAGTCAATCAAAACATAGATAATCATAAAATTTTAAAATAGAGATGGGACATTAAATTCGAGAGAATTAGAGAGGAGAGAAGAGAAGAGTGCGGAAGGAAAAAACGAAAAGCTTTCAGTCATATGCAGCTCAACAGAACTGTGTTTAAAGGTAAAGGGCATCTGTGGAAAAGTGCCTCTTCAGGACATCACAAAGAGCATTTTGAGCTTTGGAGATGTAGACGGACTACAGGGATGCAACGATATTCAATATATTGAATCGTTCGATACCGGTGACACGATTCGATATGCAGATGATGGGGAACAGATAACAGACATTTATGTGCCTCTGGAGGCGTCGGGTACAGTGCACATGAGTCACTGCTCTGCACAGACACCTGCACATCCTGCTGTGCCCACACGGCGCTTATGAGTCACTTGTGCAGGGCAAATGCAGGTCGTGCAGTCACCCTCCCCTTGTGTTAATGATTTCATCCAAGTCTGTGTGTGGCAACATCAGAAACATTTAACATTAACAACAAACAAATGCAGTGGACTCAGTGAGACGAGGCTGAGCGGTGCAGGAGCAGCGCTGGACACTCAGGTGAGCAGAACTGGGACGGGCTGGAAGAGCAGCAGCGCTCATGGGGTCTGCTGTGGGATGGGCTCTGCTGTGGGATGGGGTCTGCTGTGGGATGGACACTGCCTCATAATGGGAGGCAAATAAAATGGGGAACGCAGAGAAAACTAAAAAGGCTGACGGGGCGTGTGAGAGGGGC
The DNA here is from genome assembly GCA_030686955.1 of Odontamblyopus rebecca. Classification (NCBI taxonomy): domain Eukaryota; kingdom Metazoa; phylum Chordata; class Actinopteri; order Gobiiformes; family Gobiidae; genus Odontamblyopus; species Odontamblyopus rebecca. The sequence goes on along the minus strand of CM060667.1, from coordinate 37,812,299 downwards.
ACATGTGCTCGCAGAGTTCCAGTTCTGTCACAGCCCATAGAAAATTCTGTATTCTTGCTCCTCTCCCGGTGCGTATTTGCATTGTGGGGGTCCAGAGCTTTATTTATACTCATATAACTTTCCCCAAACGCCTCTGTGCCGCCTGTAATGAGGCAAACACATTAGTGCCTTTAAATGCCACAGCGGTCACTGATTGGTTCAGACGCCATCACCGTATATGTGCTTGTACCATCCCACTCCAGCCTCCAGCACCGAAGTACCTGGACACGCCGCCTCCTCCGCGCTCGCACTGAGGCTAATGTGGCAATGGGGGCGAGATACAGTCCTGTAACTCTGTGATATGCTTTACATGAGCTTTAATCAGATGCAGAGCAGCTGTGTGAACGCAGTGGGAGGAGAGACTCAGGAGGAAAAGAAAAGAAATAATCAAATCATCATCAAAAAAGGAAACGTCTGATAATATAAACTGCTAAGGGAGTTAAGCTAAGATAAGACTGGCTATATTATAAAAAGAAAGCACTATTGTTATTGTTACTGAATAAAAACTCGGAGCTGAAAATCATTGAACCAAATGAACTAAGCCACATATAAACTACAACTTTACAATGTTTCCTTAATTTCATGTTATATTATACTCATTATACTTTATACTTATATTAGACTCATTAGCAGAAAAACATTACATGAGATTTTCTTTTTAGTCTTAAAACAGACTAATAATGATAATGTGTTAAAATGTGTGAAGAAAACAAAACAAAACTCCTGATGTTTTTGATGATTATAAAATTACAGCACTGATCAGAAAATAGCCTAATATGAGCCATTTAAATAATACTTCATAAATGTAAAATTATAATTGTATTCAATTCATTCACAATTTATTAAATTTTTTATCAAGATTTTTATTATTGTTTCTCAAGCCGATAATCACTATTAATTGGGAAAGAGCCAATTACACTGGATTTCCTGATACTAGTTAAAGAAAAACGATAAAACCGATGATTATGTCTGTATGTCTCTTCTTCCTTTACTTTTTAAACAATTATAATTCAAGATTGACAGACGTTCTTGGTGTAATTAGTGTAATTTTAATGCACCCTTTTTGACCTAAAGCACTTACAAAGAAATGAATCTTGCCTAAGTAACACATGTATCTGCAAAACAAAGAAATCTAACATCCTTAACAGACATAATCATGGGTTTTATGGTTTTGTTTTGAATAAAAGTGATCAGGAGACACTTGCACTTCCTGTCTGGACCACACGGGTTTAATCAGCATCCATAATAAATAATGCCCACTCTGTTTTCCCTGGCTCTGCAAATGGCCGACAGAAATCAAATAGGCTGATGTATGCGCGATGAGAGCCTAATCCGTTCTGAATGTGAGGGATGATATAGGAGAGCGTGAGGCGTTTATCACTGCTGAGGTGGAACAAGCTCAACTCTGCAGGGTCCACCAGGCCAACACGGGCAGAGGGGCAGAATTTCTACTTATATTTCTACTTTTATGACTGGATTTTATAGGGTTCATATTACACTATTTTCTGATCTATGTTATAATGTTGCTCTGTTGTCAAAAGCAAAGCCAAAGCACAGATCCTGCACATTTAGGCTGTGCTCTTCTCTCCAACAGAAAACACAGGAAGTGCTCCAATGTGCACAACTTCAGCAGAATCATTCGAGTGATTTTAGACCTGGAATTGCTAGTTTCTATTGAAATAAAGGCAAAACATGGCTGTTAACGTGAAAACTACCACTACATGACTTCAGAAGGTGGAACAGAGCATTTTGAGCTTTGGAGATGTGGACAGACGAATAATAAAGCGTCACTCAAACAAAACACAACTCCAGGTATGTTTTTCTCTAGATAACAGCATTATAACCTGGTTTAAAACTCCCAAGAGTAAATTTTATGTAATATAGGATCTTTAAGAAGATGGTAAAAGAAATGTAAAAAGTTACTTTATAAAACAAAACCAAAAGTTTTCAAGAACAACCAAAGAAACAAGACGGTATTAAAAAGCCACAAATGAACAGCAGAATGAACCAATAATTAGCGATATAATTTATCTTTTCTACAGTCTGCAGAAAAATTTTATAAAAATCTCTGCACTATATTGGAAATAAACTGTACACACGATAAATACTGAGCCCCAAAATATACAGTTCAGGCTTTCATATATTGAACAATAAGTGGATGTAGTGATCATCATGACAGGTCTACATATATGTGCTTAAATCCAACTCATGACTACTACAGTTACGCTCGGGTCTGAATTAAACGGGGCCGAAGGGAAGACGCCTGCAGCTCACGCTCCAGCTGTAAATAATAGATGTGGTTCAGCGAGTTAAAGTCTGACAAACTCCCACAGACGAGAAGAAACAGATGGAGCACTTTACCCTTCAGAGGCCTTTAAAGGGGCACTGTGTAACCTTTCTGCTGGAGGATCAGCTGTCATGTTGTCTTCACGGTGACGTGCTTTGCCAGGGATGTTCCACAGTGTGGTATTAAACCAATATCTCTTGCTTTTATTTAATTATAGGCATTTTTATTTATCAAAGCGACTGTAAAAACGTGCGTTATTACTGTGAAGGGGTCCACTTCTCCACAGATCTGACCTGTAACTTGGCCTGGTGATTCCTCTACCAGAAGAGTTACAGAGTGCAGCTTTAAAATCAAGGAAAAATATATGATCGATGTAGATTTTTTAAAAATTAACTACACCCAAATGTGTTTATTAAGTCAAAGAAATATAATTCCTAAAGAGTGAATTATAGAGCAGCAGATTCATCAAAAATCAGATCAAAATCACAGCTCAAATGGGCAGAAATGACATTATTGCTTTAGAAACATTCTGTGATTCACATTTTTAACCCCGTAAACATTAGTGGTGTTTGTCTACGGACCCAAAGGTTGAAAGTTTGAATTCCATTTTCAACTGGGGACGGACATTCAATTAAATTTTTTTAATCGATCGCCGGGAAAATTAACGATTGATTTTGGATTAATCATTAACATTTTATATTCAAATTATCATCATAATTATTCCTGTTCCTAATCTGCATAAATAAACTTTAAACATATAAACGTCCTGACTCCAGAGCCTCAGTGTGAGATCAGAATGTGTTTAAAACACTAAACTTAAAACCTCATGACTCATTTGCATAAACTGTAAGAGCTGAAAAAAGCAGCTCTTTCCTTGTGCTGCTGCTTCAGCTTCTGTGGGACTAAAGGACTCGACTCAGTGAATATGAGTGTTCTCTCTGTGACTCAGTGAATATGAGTGTTCTCTCTGTGACTCAGTGAATATGAGTGTTCTCTCTGTGACTCAGTGAATATGAGTGTTCTCCCTGTGACAGAGGATGTTCTGCTGATGCTGAGTCTGTTCTGTGCGTATGTCGCGTTGCAGATGCTGCGTAAACATGTGAAACCGGGACACTCAAAAACCCGATCATACCCGGGACACTGATGTGCAGGGAAACGCACTCTGAGGAATATAGGGATCTCCAAGGAGCCAGAGCCGAGACGTGGGACTGTGAGGCTCCAGAGTTTGTGCTCAGACCTCGACTCCTCAGGCTACGTTACACAGACACCGACATTCAGTTTGGCCATTAAAATGAACCTGAGCCACCAAATTCTTAATGATCAATTATCGATTAATCGACTAATCAGTCCAGTCCTACTTTCATCATCATCAGTTGTCCCACAGGAGCTGGTGTGATTCCAGCTCCTCCAGATGAAGCTGCTGTTGTTTCCCTGCACAAGACACTTAACCCACCTCACCCCAGAGTCTGTGCACACGTGTGTATGAATGTGTGTGTGAATGGGTGAATGTGTGTGTGAGTGGGTGAATGTGTGTGTGAGTGGGTGAATGTGTGTGTGAATGGGTGTATGAGTGGGTGAATGTGTGTGAGAATGGGTGAATGTGTGTATGAATGGGTGTATGAGTGTGTGTGTGAATGGGTGAATGTGTGGGTGAATGTGTGTGTGAATGTGTGTGTGAATGGGTGAATGTGTGTGTGAATGGGTGAATGTGTGTGTGAATGGGTGAATGTGTGTGTGAATGGGTAAGTGTGTGTGTGAATGGGTGAATGTGTGTGAATGGGTGAATGGGTGAATGTGTGTGTGAATGGGTGAATGTGTGTGTGAATGGGTGAATGGGTGTGAATGGGTGAATGTGTGTGTGTGTGTCTGTGTGTGAATGGGTGAATGTGTGTGTGAATGGGTGTGTGTGTGTGTGTGTGTGAGCAGTTCCTTGTTGTAAAGCCCTTTAGGAGCTTTGCAGGTGGAAAAGTGCTGTATAAAATGAGACCCATTTACCAAACTGAAATATGAACTTTGAACAGAATCCAGTTATTGAAACATAAACCACACATCGAACTGCAGAACTTGGCAGAAAATATTGATATTTTTTCACAACTTGTTCAACCCAAGAACAGTATGTAAGTTTTCTGGTGGAGGGGAAGTCACCTGGCTGTACTCTGTCATTACTTTCTGTCATCTCGCGTAAGTGGCAATAGAAACAAACACAAATATTCTGTGAATGCTCCAGGCTGGGACATTGTTTGCCAAATTTTCCTTTGCACCGAAAGTTCACTATTTACATAACATTTTGTAACAGAAGGACACACACTTTGCAAATGCGGCTCTAATTTAGCAGAGCTTAGTGGTATAAGGACAAGTAAGAGGAGTAATAGCTCTTTCCATTAGGTTTTATGGAGCTGTAAATGTCCCTTCTCTGAGATAGGCAAAGACTCTTATTATGTTAATTAACTGCACTGCAATCAAAGGCTCGATGGGACTGTGTGTGAGCCCAGCTTTGTATCCCCCTCTGATAAACCATGGGTGTCATATAGAGGCTGAAGAATGAATAGACCGTTAATAGACAAGGCCAAGGTTCGAATGAGTAACAAGTGAACTTCCTCTAACAAAGCGTCTAAGATTTTATTAAATTTATTGCCTTATTTGGGTGCTGCTTTTATTAGGGATGAAAAATACATGCTTGGAAAGACCAATGGACCAAAGAGAATGCATTAAACTGCTTAACCTAAATCAACTTTGCCGTTGTTTGTGCCGGAGCTAAAGGGGCACTGTGTAACTTTTCTTTTGTCCCTGTTCCACCCTGTAATTGCATTCTGCCCGTGATTATAAATGCAAAACGTACTGACCCGTCTGTCCTGGTCAGTAACAGAGACGTGAAATACAGTGGAAAAGGACGAGAGATGCACTGATCCAGGTTTTCTGTTACAAAACCGATGGCTTTAAAAGGTGCATTCTGCTCCCTGCTCGTCTCCATGGGGATGTTATTGCTTTGCCTGGAATGTTCCATGTTACGACATTAAACACACCCATGTAGCATTTATTCATTACTTGTGTTTCTATGGCTCAAAAATATAACAGTTCCGTCTGTGTAAAGGGGCGACTCTCCACAGATCTGAACTGTAACGTAGCGCACAGCTGTGGCCAAAAGTTTGGAGAATGACACAAATATTAATGTTGGTACCAGAACGTCCTCTGAGACCAACTTCCCCCAACCGTCTAGAGCAGTTTGGTGATGAACAAAGCCTTTTCCAGCAGGATGGACCTTCCCATAAAGCAAACGGAATAATTAAACGGCTCAGGGAACAAAACATAAACATTTTAGGTCCATGGGCATAAAACTCCCATTGAGAACGTGTGGTCAGTCCTCAAGAGGCGGTGGACAGAAAAAAACACAAATTCTGACAAGAACAGACGACCTCAGTCAGGATTTGGTCCAGAAGTTGATTGAAGCTGCAGGGAGAAGTGCAGAGGTCTTGAAAAAGAAGAGTCAACACCGCAAATATCGACTTGTTACATGAACTCAATGTAATTGTGAATAAAATCTTTTGATGCTTATGAAATGCTTGTAATTGTATTTCAGTAAAACCATAAAAAACATGTGAGAAAACACCTAAAAACAGTGAAGCAGCAGAGCCTGTGAAAATGTATTTGTGTCATTCTCAAAACTTTTGGCCACGACTGTAGTGCTGAAACCTGCTCGTCTCCTTCATGTTAGATTTAATCTATACTGTGGAACATTCCAGACAAAGCAATGATGTTTCCATGGAGACAACCAGGTGGCAGACCCTCCTCTCGAAATGTTACACAGTGGACCTTTAATCTGCTAATACCCGTTACCAATCCACACAAGTACAGAGACTGAAAATATAACACAAAGAGCCTTGGGGAAAAACATCTGAATGTGTTTTTTTATAACTCCAGAACCGCTGTGTAAAAATACTAATTTAGTACGAGACGTTCTGGACCAACATTGCCCAGTAAATCGTCTTATTAGACCAAAATGGGATAATGTCTGAACTAATATCAATATCCGATCCATCAAAATGTTCGATATCGGTGCTGATGTCCAGTACCTGCATCATTTCGGTGCATCCCAAAAAAAGGAGCAAACTTGAACATGCACGAGCGTGTGAACAATAATGTCACTCACATAACGCCGTGATCGTTGACCTTGTGCCATCACCATTCAGCACAGCAGCAGTAAACTCATTTTACTGTCAGGAAATGGAAAACACATCTTTTTGTTATCTGCAGTTCGGCCCACGTGGCAGATGCAGACTGGGCAGTCAAATATTTCACAAAGCCTTTCAGGATTAGTTTAGGGACAGAGTTTGGGGAATTGCATCAGATACGAGCTTAAAAAAACACGAGCCAAAATGTGTCTCGTGAGCTGACGGAGGAAGAGCAAAACAGACAACGGAAACTTTACTGGTGACAGTGGAACAATTCACTCTTCTCGAAGGGAAGGTTTGGCTCAGCGATGCCCCAGTCATTAACAATGAGCTTTAAAGCACTGAAAACACTTCACTTCACTCAAGGTGGAAATGTATCTGCATGGACTTAAATGTCACACACTTTTTCTGCTTTAGTCGTCTTAGTTCCTCATATAAACATAACATTCAATGACAAATTAAATCTAAGAGTTATGAGCATTAGACCTGCAGCAGGTTATTCACACTGACAATTAAACAGGGGCACAGCAACTAGATTTGAATAGTGGAGTGAGTTAGGGAGTTTTTTTTGTCTCATTATGACAAAAATGTGAACTTTTGAAAACCTTTACCCCACTCTCTGGAGAATATAGCTGAACAACCGAGAGAATAAAATAATTAAATAAATTAACTAATTTAAGTAAAGTGTGGCATCGAGTACATCTTATGCCACAACAATATGAAGATTAAGTCAAACATAAGGCTGCACGATCCAATCCTTTTACTGAATAAACTGCTGGACTTGGATATTGGCGAAATCAGATTCCAAATATCAGGTCTGCAGATCTCGGCTGCACTTTTACATTGATGTAATAAGATCATTTACTGGTCCCAGTCGGCCCAGAAAGTCTCGTAAGGTTTGAACTTTATTTTTTCTCGAATTATTTGAAGGATACACAACAGATTAAATAACACATTTAGATCAGTTTTGTCTTATTTTGTTTTAATGATGCTGTCTTCAGTCTTTGCACCGGTGCTGGTTATTATCAGGTACTGAGACACTTAAAGCCAAAGTATCAAACTCACATTGGAAGTGAAAAAGCTGGATTAGTGTGTCCTTTATAAGAAGTTAAAAAGAGCTATACTGTCATGCAAGTGCAACAGAGCAAAGTTAAAATGTAAAAACATGTAAAACTCTCTCTAAAACATCCCTGTATGTGTGACTCACAGCTGTTGCCCTGGTACAGCGCAGACTGAGTCAGCAGAGCCATATTTAGTGCTTCCTGTGGATCTGATGTATGCGAAACCACCGGACACTTCACTGCTTCAACGCTGCTGCACGATTTCTGACATTTAATACGTCTCTAAAGAATAACACAGCAGTTATACACGGCTTCTCTTTTCTTTCTGCAGGTGCTTAAAATGTCTCCTGGTTTGACAGCTTATCAAATTTATAGTTCTTTGACAAATACTGAAGTAGCGTAATAAAGTTGAAGCACTGAGCAGTGGATCCAGCAGGTAACAGACTCTGCAAACACTGAGATCCTGGAGCCTTTGGAGTCTGTAAACAAAAGATAAGTCTGTAATTTCCGTTTTGGGCCAGATTCATTTCTTAGTCCATATCTTAACTGACATTTTCAATCAATAGTTTCTCACCACCTGCAGCTGTTTCTAGTTTTGATAAACAACGGGACGGCGGCAAAATGCATTCCGAATAATGCCTGAAAAATAAAACTTGCAGTCTACACAGTTTTGAGCCAATGTATAGAACTGTTCTGTGAAAAGAGAGAAAGTAGCAGCCGTGCTTTTCAGGAAATTAAGTCCTGTAGTGAAGTTGTCCTTTTATGTATTATTCATTAAGCAATTTTGTTTCATTGTCCAGAGCTTTGGGGAGATGCTGTCAGCTTCTGTTCCCAATACAATAAGAAAAAAAAAGATCACCGCAACGAGCAAAAGCCACAAAAAGGCCCCACTTAAACAAGTTCACTGGGCTTTAGTGAAGTGTAAGGCTACTGTGATGTACTACTGCCAGGGATTTATATTTTACAATGAAAATTGGGGGTGTTCTGCAAGTCGTGGCCAAAAGTTTTGAGAATGACACAAATATTAATGTTGGTACCAGAACAGTGATGAGCAAAGCCTTTTCCAGCAGGATGGACCTTCTCATAAAGCAAACGGAATAACTAAACGGCTCAGGGAACAAAACATAAACATTTTAGGTCCATGGCCATGAAACTCCCATTGAGAACGTGTGGACAGTCCTCAAGAGGCGGTGGACAGAAAAAAAAAAACACAAATTCTGACAAACTCAAAGCTCTGATTATGTAAGAACAGACGACCCTCAGTCAGGATTTGGTCCAGAAGTTGACTGAAGCTGCAGGGAGAAGTGCAGAAGTCTTGAAAAAGAAGAGTCAACACTGCAAATATCAACTTGTTACATGAATTCGGTGCAATTATCAATAAAATCTTTTGATGCTTATGAAATGCTTGTAATTGTATTTCAGTAAAACCACAAAAACATGTGAGAAAACACAAAGACAGTGAAGCAGCAGAGCCTGTGAAAATGTAATATTTGTGTCATTCTCAAAACTTTTGGCCACGACTGTACATGCATGTCTATGGTATATTGTTCAGCAGTTGCCATAGTGACCCAACGCACACATTAGCAAACACTGTCAAAACTGGAAAAACTCATGAAAAGTGCAAAAAAATGATTTGAGACGCTGCATTTTCAGGAGCCTGTGATCATGAAGCGTTCGTGGTCCTTTCAGGTGTGTGTGATTTTCACTAAAAGGTGAAAACGACTGAAACATGAAAAACCGTCGGCTAATGAGAACTTCCTTTTCCTTATGTGATTTGAGAGGTTAGATTTAACAGCACAATTCATCTCATCTGTTGTACTTCCAACTAAAGCAAACTTAACTGGAGTTTCGTTGCAGCTTCCGTTGTATTTACGAATAAACTGTGATTTATTTATTTATCATGTTTCTGATAAAGTTAATATTTATAGTGATTTTTAACTGAGTGAGATGAATTCATTTATTTATGGAACAAAACCATTCTGCACTGGAGCACGGTGACACTTTATTTGTGATTGTGTTTTTATTTGTGTTTATTGTGCACAGTGTGAATGAATGAACTGTGGGATCAGCCTCTCGAATCTGCAAAACAAATGGACCTAAGGATAAAGCGACTGAACCTAAACCATAGACAGAGCAGTGCTGACAGTTAGCATCACCCCCCCATGGAACGGTGATGATATCAGCTGCAAAGTATAAACATAACTGATAGAAAATTTGTCAAGAGCTGATTTTTCTGGCATAATTTGGGGAAATATATATCAGCCGTACTTAAAATGTGCTGAATCTCTCTCTTTTTACCTCCATTTCACACTTAAATATGTCTTGTCCAATAAAACTGAGCTCCACACAAAAAAATGATAAAATAACCTGTAAACTTTGCAGTTCACAGAAAACGGACGGAATAATTTTCCGTAAATTTTGGATTGAGATGTGAGGTCTTGTTTGAAACGGTAACAGTGGTGTTTGTGCTCAAAGGCTTCAAAGCGACGCCAATTTGGAGCCGCTGCCGAAGTAATTAACCAGCGAGAGCGAAATATTATTGTTAAAATGTGGTTTGAATAGTGAAAAGTCCACAAAAAACAGGAAAAGGTCATGACTGAAAGTGATCTGACAGTAAATATAATACAATACAAACCCTGTATTGAACCCATATGAAATCCTGCATTATTTTCTCATTGAGTCGGTGCTGAAACAGCAGTGACAGGAACAGTTTGACTGCAGGCACCTTCATGTTTGTTGTGGCACCGCCCGAGTTGTGTGAAACCACTTCTTCCTCAAAGAACATCGACCAAAATAAAAAGAAGAAAAGAAAAGATTGATGGAAGTGACATAAAGCAAATGGACCCAGACTCTAACCTGACTGGAGGTACAGGCTACACCAGGAAACCAATGAGGCGCATTTTTATGGACTGATACTTTCTATTATACTGCAGCTCAAGTAGAACAGTACACAACACAACACAGGCAGAGCTATTATTACAGTACACAACACAACACAGGCAGAGCTATTATTACAGTACACAACACAACACAGGCAGAGCTATTATTACAGTACACAACACAACACAGGCAGAGCTATTATTACAGTACACAACACAACACAGGCAGAGCTATTATTCAACAGCAGCAATGGTCCAGTTTTAGACCTGGTTCAGCCCTGGTGGTGACTAGAGACGGGCAGTCGATTAAAATGTCTTAATCGACTGTTGGGGAAAATTAACAATCGATTTTCGATTTATCATTAACATTTTATATTCAAATGATCATAATTATTAGTATTACTAATCTGCATAAATAAACTGAACTTTACAACGTATAAATAGATCTGCAGAGCCTCATCAGTGTGAGATCAGAATGTGTTTAATGCAGATTTAAACATTTGTTTACGTCTTACACAAACTAAACTTAAAACCACATGACTCATTTGCATAAACTGTAAGAGCTGAAAAAAGCAGCTCTTTCCTTGTGCTGCTGCTTCAGCTTCTGTGGGACTAAAGGACTCGACTCAGTGAATATGAGTGTTCTCTCTGTGACTCAGTGAATATGAGTGTTCTCTCTGTGACTCAGTGAATATGAGTGTTCTCTCTGTGACTCAGTGAATATGAGTGTTCTCTCTGTGACAGAGGATGTTCTGCTGATGCTGAGTCTGTTCTGTGCGTATGTCGCGTTGCAGATGCTGCGTAAACATGTGAAACCGGGACACTCAAAAACCCGATCATACCCGGGACACTGATGTGCAGGGAAACGCACTCTGAGGAATATAGGGATCTCCAAGGAGCCAGAGCCGAGACGTGGGACTGTGAGGCTCCAGAGTTTGTGCTCAGACCTCGACTCCTCAGGCTACGTTACACAGACACCGACATTCAGTTTGTCCATTAAAATGAACCTGATCCACCAAATTCTTAATGATCAATTATCGATTAATCGACTAATCATGGCCCGTCCCTAATTGCTACAGTTGGTTTAATCAAGAAATTACCTTAAGGGATAAAGCCGACTGCAGAATTGTAAGAGGATATTGCATATAGGCCTAATGTTACTATAATTACTTTACCTTTCTATATATAAGATGTAACAACAGTTTGGGGGTCTGTATTTATTGCAGGGACTTTCTTAATACAAGGGAGGAATTTTTTGTATTTTTTGTAAGACTTGAGCTGTGAAGAGTCAAATAAATAACTTCTATGACTCATTATAGATAAAAAAAAAACACTTGATTCTGCTATTTATTATTGTAGCTCATGTTCTCTTTAACCATTGTATACATTTAGAATAGTACTTTAGGGTTAATAATTAGTGTAAGTTGCATTAATTAGTTTCAACATTATCATTTATCGTCTATATTTTGTTCATTCAGTGTAATTAAAGCCTATTTTTTATGTTTATTATATTAACTGGTTTGCTGTGCTGCGTAAAGAAATATGATTACAACATTTTAAAGAGAATATTTAACCTTATATGGTGAATTAAACAAAGTGGAAATGTATATTCAACAGCACAAAAATAATGCTTCAACTATTCAAAAATATGAAATTAACAGTCGAGCACAGTGTGTTGTTATTTATTGAACAATGGAGTTTTGCTTCCATAGAAAACTCTCATTAAAATGCTTCTACCAAAACGATGCTACAACAAAAGTCGCCTTGAAAACTTGTCTGCTTTAAAAATAATATTTAATTGCAGAATATCAATAATTTATGCCTTTGTTTTTGTTTGCTCGCCGCCTCCTTTTGGTAAAATAAAAAGAGAAAGCACCTTATAATATTTATTTTGTTTAGTCTTCACTAAATATTGCAATAAAAATCAGACAGTGAGACGTATACTGTGAAGAGAGAGATTTGGATATTATTATTAGTTCTATTTATTTTTATTTATTTAATATACTTTTATTACATAACCTTTATTATAATTTACTCTTATTATTACTATTACTGGTATTACTCTTATTACTATTACTATCTACAGGGTTAAATATTTGTCATACTATAACTGAAAAATATCATTAAAAGAGTTTTAAAGGTGAACCATGTAACTTTTTCATTGGCAGTCCGTCACTTGTTTCTATGGATATATCACTGTTCTGTCTGGAATGTTCCACAGTATGACTTTAAAACAGCTCTACCTTACATTTATTTAACCCCTGAAGACCTCAGGGCAATTTTAGTACATTTCTCTTCGCCTGGATTTTTGTCTTAATTTTGAATTGCTTAAAAATGCTTAATTTAGGGCCTTAGCTACAAAAATGCAAAATCTCAAGTCTGTAAGTAAATTAAAAATCTCCTTATTGCCCTAAAAACAAAAAAAGTGCAGTGGCTCCATGACTTTCCTGGTCCAGTCCTGGAAACAGCTCCTGTCAGGACCACGGCCAGAGCCACAGCACTTCTGCATTTCCAGGTGTTTATTACATTTGGATTTGTTCATTTGGACTGAAATAAACCTTTAAATAAAAATAGAAAGAGATGCACAATTACACACACCAAGATGTGTAATTTTCCATGTGTGTGAGAATTAACTCCACTTAGAGCGACTTTTTCCCTCGTTCTAAACACACACAGTCAGAGGAGTCGACCATCTTGACTCACTTCACTCTTTGGCAAAGTTTGGTTCAATCAAAATGGACGGAGCGCATGAGTTTGGGGAAAACAAAGTTCCTATTGGACACTCGTTTTGCTCACGTCATCACACAGCGTGAGTGTGACGTAGGATAAAGCCGCAGAAATGTACGGAAACCTCTATGTCTGCACTTTCAGAGGGGGAAAGGACGTTTCTGTCTTTTACCGTTAGAAACATATTCCTCTGTATCGTGTACGATGTCGTAGGTCTTCGAAGGTTAATTACAGGTGTTTTTTGTATCTCAAAAAATACCTAGAAAAACAGGTGTTCTGACTGTGAGCGGGGTCGCCTCTCCACAGATGTGACCTGTAAGTTGGTCTGGTCTCCATGAAGAAAGAAAGGATAATAGTCATATTGTGATATGTTCCAGACAAAGCAATAGCCCTCCACCAGAAAAGTTCCACAATGAGCCTTTAATAAAAAGGAAAAAAGAGAGAAAGCGCCTGTTTCATAAGTTTGGGCCATGTCTAATTGCTGGACCAGCCTCTCCCTGATTATGACTGCAGGTCGTAGTCTGCCTCCGGCTCACCTTTCGCCTGTGATAAATTCAAAGCAGAGTGAGTGGATTTCCATTTCGATCAACCAAAGGTGAGCTCACATCAAGGCACGGCCTGCAGAGTGAGGTGAATGAAAATAAGACATAAAAGGCATAGTAAAAGTTAATGGGACGGAGATGTGGTTTAGTGCAGGTCTGAGGTCCAGTTGAGGCCAGGGGGAGTCTGCTGCCTGTGAGATTAGAGTCTGTCAGTATATACTGTCTGTAGAAATGAACCGGGCTGGATCTGCCTCTCAAATAACATTAGGCATCTGGTATAATATGGTAAATCAACCAATCTGCTCTCGTTGTTCCATTAGTGCTAGTATTATTATTGTGGTTTTTGTTATTGTTTTTCAAGAGATTCAAAGCTTTATTGTCATATGTACAGTGAAGAAACACGTTTCCCTGTACAATGAAATTCTTACTTTGCTGCCCACACCGGGTGCCGAGAGTATACACACCATTTTAAATAGATAAATAATAATCAGTAATAGTGCAAGTTATTAATGTGTAAAATGCAAAAATGGGTCACTCAGTGTCCAGGACAGGGGACAGACCGTTTTGTTTTTTTGTACTAATCGTAAATCAGGCCTAAAGAAGCTTTGTTTGTGTCAAATGTCCTGAAGGTAAAACAGGGGTGGGATTTAATAAGTTTTCTTCTTCCTGCTCCTTTGAGCTTATCATGTGATTTTGTTTTGTTTTGTAATTTATGTTGTAATTTTATGTTATTTTTTTTTATTGATAAGATCCCCATCAGCGCAGAGAAGCTGCTGCTATTCCTACTGGAGCCCAAATAAGATAATGACACAAACATATTTACAATTCAGCCATAAGTTCATTAAGACAAAATTAATTAATATAAAAACGTTTAACTAAAGTGGCTGTGCCCACTTCTGTCCACATAGTTGAGAATTAGTTTTGCTTAAAGGGACAGTTCAGGACCGTAGAGAAAATAGTCTCAAGCGATTACGAGCTCTGACTTTCTTTCCGTTCACGTTTTGTGATGCAATTTTGAACACATTGTTTTGAGAGGAAAAACGCTTTATTTCTGTAACCCCAGCCAACTTGTCGGACTCTTTTAGTCGGCACAGAAACCAGGGATGAACTGGGCTCAGCGGACGCAGTCGGGAGGTAAGTCAGTGCTGATGCGACTCTGCAGACGGAGACGAACAGATTCATGTCAAAAAAAAAAAACAGGACAATCCCTTTAAGTACAGCTGCATTTTAAAAGCAGCTCCTGGAGTCAAAACCAGTCTGCTCTGTACGGTCTGCATCTAAGAATAAGGAAGTGCACTGTTGGCATGCTAGTAATTCTTTATTATTACAGTGGCAGCACATTCTGACCCCTGAAAGTTGCACAAACAGGAGAGAAAGTGCCATTTTGCTCACTTTGTGGTTGTGGAGGTTTAATGTTCTATGAAAATGGGGCAAAAATCTTTAAGGGAGCTATGGGGGAGCATTATAGGCTAATGCTCCCTCAAGCCCCCCACTAGCACCACCACTGTGTGAAACGCAATTATAAAAACACATTGCAGTGAATAATTAGGATGCATGAACCACAAATGAGTTGATGAGCGCTCACGAGTGCTAATCACTATTACGCTAATCATTTAAAACAGCCAAATATAGTCCGAAGCCACTGTATAAAGTGTGATCAGGGCCAGCAGCATAAAAACAACTGAACCTCTTAGAGCAGATTGGCTGGGAGGCTGTGTGAAAGTAAAACATGCCGTAGGGAAGGGGCTAAGGTTGGGTGCTGAGGTGCCACGGGTGCTAATTGGCAAATAGACTGATCCTAATCTCTCCTCTGATAGTCGTTTTCCTTACGGTGCTTGGCTCTGGAAGTCCAAAGCCGATGAGATAACCGCTGGGGCGATTCAAGTGTCTGTGATCGATAAAGGCTTTACATGGGAGCCTTTCTTCACATTTCCTCAGATTTTCACAGCTCGGGCAGCAGAGCAGAGAGACCGAGGCAGCAGCTGAGAGGGGCTCCCCGCAGTGAGCTGGAGGAGTCGTCTGGGGAGAGGTCGCGTTCAGACTCGACTTTACGAGCAGCTACTCCAAACAGTTGCCCTATTCTAACATATTACATCAAATTTACTCATATGAGATTTAAGTCATGTTAGAATGTTCTTACTAGGGACGGGTATTCGAAAAAATGTTCTTAATCGATCGTCAATTTTCGATTAATCATTAACATTTTATATTAAAATTCTCATCACTATTATGACTATTACTAATCTGCATAAATGAACTCAACTTTACAACATATAAACGTCCTGACTCCAGAGCCTCATCAGTGTGAGATCAGAATGTGTTTAATGCAGATTTAAACATTTGTTTACGTCTTACACAAACTAAACTTAAAACCACATGACTCATTTGCATAAACTGTAAGAGCTGAAAAAAGCAGCTCTTTCCTTGTGCTGCTGCTTCAGCTTCTGTGGGACTAAAGGACTCGACTCAGTGAATATGAGTGTTCTCTCTGTGACTCAGTGAATATGAGTGTTCTCTCTGTGACTCAGTGAATATGAGTGTTCTCCCTGTGACTCAGTGAATATGAGTGTTCTCTCAGTGAATATGAGTGTTCTCTCTGTGACTCAGTGAATATGAGTGTTCTCCCTGTGACTCAGTGAATATGAGTGTTCTCTCTGTGACAGAGGATGTTCTGCTGATGCTGAGTCTGTTCTGTGCGTATGTCGCGTTGCAGATGCTGCGTAAACATGTGAAACCGGGACACTCAAAAACCCGATCATACCCGGGACACTGATGTGCAGGGAAACGCACTCTGAGGAATATAGGGATCTCCAAGGAGCCAGAGCCGAGACGTGGGACTGTGAGGCTCCAGAGTTTGTGCTCAGACCTCGACTCCTCAGGCTCCGTTACACAGACACCGACATTCAGTTTGGCCATTAACATGAACCTGATCCACCAAATTCTTAATGATCAATTATCGATTAGTCGACTAATCAGCCCGACCCTCGTTCTTGCCTCATCAACATTCCCAGAGTTGTGTTTTGTTTCATTCACACGTTTGACTAATCCTGCATTATTTCCTTAGATTTTCAGGCAGAGGCAGCAGCTGAGGGGCTCCCCACTGTGAGCTGGAGGAGTCGTCTGGGGAGAGGTGGTGTTCAGACTCGACTGTGCTGAACATCACAACTATTCCAGACAGCCGCCCTCTTCTCTTAACAAAAGTATTTTTATCTTTGACAACAACAAGCCAAAAGACGGTGATAATGTGGCAGCCCGTCTCTCAAAAGCCTGAACAGGTCCTTCAGTGGCTCCATAAGCTCCAGGACGCAAACTATTTTATGTGTCAAAAATGTGGTGCTGAAACGTCTGGTCTGAGAATCAAGGCCAGAATCAACACATTTACTGATGGCATAAAAACAACTAAGAACTCAAATATTTTCTGCCAAAGTTGAGTCACCGTGGGAAAAGAAAGTTAATGGAGCACGGCACAACTTCCCTGGTGGCGGGTCTGTTGCCTACGTGTCTCCATGGAGATGTTATTGCTTTACCTGGAATGTTCCGTGGTATAACATTAACCCCTGAAGACCTAAGGGCAGTTTTAGTACATTTCTCCTCGCCTGGATTTTTTTTCTTAATTTTGCTTTTAAAACTGCCCCTTTTACCCCCTAATGAAGTGTTCTACCTCCTTTTGTTCAGTCCAACCTGTTATTTCACAATCTGCTGCTGTAGTTGTGTCATGAGGCTGTGATAAAAGCGTAATTTGCCATTTATTTATGAAAAAACTGCACTTGCGGTTAGAAAGTTCTGCATGGTTATAGAAACATATTCCTCGGTATCGTGTATGATACCGTAGGTCTTCGAGGGTTAAACATTTCCCTCATTAAGGGTGTTGTCGGTGTCGTCAGTGTCGTCAGTGTCGTCAGTGTCGTCAGTGTCGTCAGTGTCGTCAGTGTCGTCAGTGTCGTCAGTGTCGTCAGTGTCGTCAGTGTCGTCAGTGTCGTCAGTGTCGTCAGTGTCGTCAGTGTCGTCAGTGTTGCTTGTCTCCCCCATGATAAATAACATTAGACATCTGGTATAATCAACCAAGGTAATAGTATTATTAAAATATTATTAAAAAATACTAATAAGGTTCTGTACTGTGGAACATTCTCGAAAAACCAATAACATTTCCATGGAGACAAGCAGCATTTCCACTAAAAATGTTACACAGTGCACCTTTAAAACCTTACTGCATGGGGATGGATACATGTTATGCTTTATTGTGGAATATTATAGCCAAAAGAAGCATTTTTTTCCATGGAAACCA